>JBAMCR010000174.1:0-21670 GCA_037075045.1 Mulgravea parasiatica | reverse complement strand
AAAGGGTGGCCTTCAAGGTGAAACCACGGGGACCCCTCCCCTACCCCGGGAGCTTAAAAGCCCCAAGTTCGGTTTTTTAGGGACAAAGAAAAAAAAAAAAAAAAAAAAAAAAAAAAAAAATAGAGAACCAAAATGAAAAATGATAATTTCCATTGAAGCAATCATTAAAGTTGTGTGTTGTTGCTTACCTGGAAATGAGATTGGGATTGGGTTCGGCAACGGGAATGGGATAGGGAATGGGAACAGGAATGGGATTACGGGAATGGGAACTAGCATTGGTAAAGAGTATATGCATTGCGTTTGCGGGATTAACTCGATTTACGAAAGGGTTACATATGCATCTGAATGTTTCGCGGACGTCCCAATAATAAAATATGCCAAAGTGTTTAATGTGCAGTATCCTAACCCTTAACCGTACCCATTTGGAGGACCGCCAGGTAGTCGTCCTCTCACTTCTCTGTCTTTCTACCGTTTTGCGTATCCTGGCTGGGAATGGGAACTGGAATGGGAATGGGAATAGGAATGCGCAGTGAGTGCGCACAAAAGCCTAGCCCAGCTCCTTTGCCAGCCTAATTCGCGGCAGTCGTCCTCGAGGGCTAAGGGGTAGGAGAAATGCTTACAAATTACGTTAAAAGTAAATTAACCCCGCTGAGCGCGCGAACGCATCCCAATACAACACAATAGAAGGTTATAGGCAAATGTGTTACGTCACGATCAGAGAGTTAAAACCAAATATCCGTCGCACATATGCCACAGAGATCGCACGTCTGCCGTCCCAATGGGTTGTGCTCTAATCGCTGCTCCTCAATTATCACTCGAATCACTCGAATTCGCAGCTATTCCTCCGCCTTATCGCAACCTTATCGCTGGACCTATCAGAACTGCGCATTTCACAGCCCGATTCGGTTGGATAAATGTGAGTTCGGATATTCCGAGAGTGTGTGTGTGAGTGTGTGTATGCGTGTGTGTATTTTTACGGCCGAACAGCTTTCAAGTATCCGATTCTGATCGGACGTGCTGATCGGACTCTCCCATCAAGTCAAGTGCTTACTACAAAGTGCCATCAATTAGCTAATCTTCATCCCGATTGCGCTTTTCACTTCTGAAAATAAACGAAATAAATTTTTATTAGATGGAATTTTGTGAAATAAGTGAAATTGATTTGATCACCTGTTATCCAAGATTAGAATTTGATTAAATTTGAAATTACCATGAACAGTTGACTTAAGTTTTTAAAACAATTTTTTCTTTTAGTCGATAATTCTTATTCATTCTATGAATCATTTCTTATTTTCCCTTTTGATTAAACTCGTTTTGATTTTAGAAAATCTTTAGACAACTTTATAAATTTTCCGTTTACGGAAAAGATTTTGGAAATTTTCTCAATTAGCACCAAAATTTGCTAGAAAATTTTTAAATGCAATTTTTTGTATTATAATTTTTTTAAATTTGCTTTAAAATCATTTTTGTTGACATATCGAAATAATAAATATGATTATCAGGTGAAAGTTTTTTCAATCGACTTAGAGATTTTGTAATTGGCTTTCAAAATATATTCTAAAATTTCAAAATTAGCTTTGCTTATTTGTACAGTATATCTTCTTTTTTTGTTATTATTTTTTAGTTAAAACTAGCTTAATCAGTTTAAACAATTTTATAATCATTTCAGTTTTTTGCAAATTTACAGTAGAATATTTATTGTAGTTTGTTTTTAGCTTTAAGTGCGGAAAGTAAAAGCCTTTCACTGTGGTTGGGGGACACATACCGTTCTTACATACATACATACATACGGATACAAGCTGATTATGGGCAATTTATACAGTTAGAAATTGTTGCAAGGAGCTTGAAGGAGGCGTGTGCTACGGATATAGAATGTAACCAAAAACTTTATGTCAAAGGCCATTCGAGAGTTTCAATTGTATTCCCATTGCCCATTTATAAATACAATTACATTTCTAATATACAAACAGACAAACAGACGGATAGACGGACAGTTAGACAGACAAAACACATTCGCCATATTATTAAACAAATACACAAACCCAAGTATTTTATTTTGTAAATGGGCTGCTTATGCCAATAGTCCTCTAAAAAGGGACCGTGCTGTGGTGTGAGTGGGTTGGTGTGGGCTAAAATTAAGGCAACTATATATACATACGTACATAAGCATATACGTATACTATATACATACATATACATTTATATATTTTCAATAGGGTTGTAACAATGGCCGCTCGCTGGCCGTTAGCCATTAGGGGTGAGCTTTAAACACAGATATTCGAACCCAATAAAAATATGGCCAGAGTCCTTGTGGGCAAGTGGAAGCGGGACACAAACAAGCCAGAATATTCATGTACAATTTCAATTTCAATTTCAAATTTCAATTTGAACTTCAATTTCAATTTCAATTTCAACTTCAATTTCAATTTCAATGCGAATTCGGCTCATTGTGACGCAATATCGCCCACTAGCGCCACTAACACCACCAATACCATAACTACCATCACTAGCACTAGTAATTCAGCGACCTCCTCCCCACCACCACCACCACCACCACCGCCACTACAAAGACCAAAACCACCACTACTGCCACTAGGACCACCATCGCCGTAGCCACTCCACTTTTGGCAAGGCTTTGAGCCGTCCATCACGGACACTAACGAGCAGCCCAGCTCGGATTCAATGCTAGAATCTCGAGAGTGGCTGAGAGCCTGGACAGAGGCGTTTCGATATGGTGTGAGGGTGGTGGTTAGCTGCTCCGGACCTGTGTCCCATGCCATAACTCAGGCTATTCAACGCTATCCTGTCCTGTCCCGTCCCGTCCTGCGTGTCCTGTCCTGTCCTGTTCTGTTCTGTCCTGTCCTGTCCTGTTCTGTCCTGTGTCCGATTCTCTCTCCCAACAAAAGGGTCAATGCAGACAGCCAACGCTCTGTGCGTCTCACTTTGCTCTGCACTGCTCTGAGTGTAACAGTTCAACCCCCTCGGACAGATTGACTTTTATGTTGATAACTCTCCGTTTGTCCCCGTTGCTGTTTTTCCCCTTCCCCCTTCCCACTTCTTCCTTCTGCCGCCTTCCCTTTGCCCTTGCCCATCCCCCATGCCAGATAGCTTTGGATTTGTGTTTTTGCGTGTCCACTCTACGCAGTTACCGTTACCGTTACCGTTACCCAACCCCCTGTCAAGTGGCCATTTTGGAATCGAGCGAATACCCGAGTCGCACCTTCCGTTTCGCAAAAGACAATTGATTCTAACAACCGAATGGGACGACCATTTGACCAGACCAGACCAGACCAGACCAGACCAGACCTAACCAGGCTCAGCTGCCATAGACTTTGCCTAATGAAACTCAACAAATAATTAATAATTATGCTTTGTCTTAATTTTTTAGGTAATTTAACTGCACAAATACAAATACATAAATACAATAATATTCACGAGTATTTCATTCATTCACACATAGATTCATATTAAAATTATTATTCGACAAATGAAATAATAGTAAAAAAAAAAAATAAAAAATAATTTTATTATATAATTAATAAAGAATAGAATAGATAATTGTCGTGTGTGTATAAATTTAATTGAATAATTATGAAATAAGTTTTAGTTTTGGGAAATTCATTTTCATTTTCACATAGAGTTTTCATTGAATATTCACATCGATTGAATGCTTATTAACATTGAATTTATGGGGTCAATTGACTTGCTTAACACGTCTCATTTACAATACATTCTCAATGTGTGTGTGTGAGTGTGTGTGTGTGTATTACCATTTAATCCGAAAATTAGTTACCTAAACCCTAAACGAAGGACAAGGCGTGCTTTCTTCACCTGTGATGCTCACTGGCCACATACACGTGTAGCTCTAATAGCCCCCGGAATGGCAACAGGACAAGAACGGGCAACTGTGGAACAGGGGGCCAGGGGAACGGGGGGCCAAGGGAGACAGGGCTAAGCCGTTGTCCAAGTGAATGGCAAATCCATTACATACATCAAATGATGCCACACATGCTGCAACATGCATATGGCTGCCACACAGAGATTGCCACAGAATATCCAATCCCATGATCTGGCCTACAACTCGCATGTGGCACCCACCGCCCTCTGCCCCCCTCGCATTCCTGTCATGCAACCCCCTTTACGTATTAAGACAAAAGGTTAAATTTAAATTTGAAACACAAATGGATATGGTTAGATGGCTGGATGGCTGGGTGGGTAGTTTTAGAGTTGGCAGTTTGTTGGGTGTGTGGGGGGGGGGGGGGCTCGGAGTTGGGAGGTGGGAGGTGGGAGGTGGGAGATACAAGCATCACGTTCACATTCACGTACTTTTGTTCGTGAGTCGATGTCTATGCGATGCGTGCTCCATGCGATTTGGTCATACGATGCAATGTGGCTGGCCAAAAACCCTTTCCGCACTTTATTCACACACACACACACACACACACACACACACACACACACACACACACACAGACACAGCAGACTCATTCATTCTCTAAGCTCAGCTCCTGCCTGCCACGCCTGCCCCCATCTGACCCACCTGCCACCGCCTGGCTTTCTGTGCTCAAGAGTTCGCCTCCAAGCATATTGTTAGCTTGGAATTGGATTGTTAGGCGTAAGGTGTAACAGATGGTGAGGATTTTGGCCTGGTCGTGTGTAGGATGTCGAAGGATGGACGGACTCAACTCTCTCCCTCTTTCTCTCTCTCTCTTTCTCTCTCTCTCTCTCTCTCTCTCTGTTCGTGTGGGTGTGCGTGTGTGTGTGTGCAAAAGGAATAAAACAAACTGCTGCAAAGGCCAAAACAAGAAGAACAGCAGCAGGATCTGGATCTGGATCTGGTCTAAGACTGAAACTGGCTGGATACGTATGCTAATGGACATTCGAGATTTTGGTTTTGGTATTTTAAGCAGCTCAGCGCCGGTTCAACTTTGTTCAGTTTCTGTTAAATTTAGTTTGGGGTTCGTTCTGTTTTTGGTTTTCAGTTTTCTGTTTTCCGTTTTCAGTTTTCTTTTCTCTGGTCTGGCTAAAAGACAAGGCGTGTGGGGGGGGGGGGGAGGAAAGCTGATAAGTACGTTTGATGCCTTTCGAATGCTACGTGTGGCTCATTGACTGACTGGGCTCTGGCCATGGCAAGAAGGATAGCTTGCTACAAGGACATGATACTCATTTTTTGATTGTGTGATGATGGATGGGACATGTGCCCAGGGACTTTTGGTGGAGCTTAGATACCTCAAATGCCGTTAGCTGTCGAAAGGCTGAGCGAGGACCTTAGGCCAGTAGCAAATCCCTGTCCTTGTGCTATTGAGCGTGTTGTCTGGTCCCCGCACCAAGCCCCCTGCTCATCCACATCGCCCCATCCCAATTCCGATGCCATCCGGCCTGCCATTGGTCTGCTCAACTGTGTCGCCAAAAGGATTCGATTGACTTAGCATTCCAAATAAGTTGGGCTCCCATTGTGTGTCCATGTCCTTTGTCCTGCATCCTCGTGAATGTGTGCGCCGTCCCAGTCAGTCTCAGTCTCTCGGTCTCTCCGTCTCTCGGTCTCTCAGTTTCTGTCTGTCATTTGTTTTGTTTGTACTATTCGTACCTGATACTTTGGGCCATTATATTCATAAAATATGCATGTGGATAAACATAATTCCGGGCATGCGAGTAAATACTTTTGTCAAGATTTGAGTGTTTGTTCAGCATTTTCCTGACCCCAAAAAATAAAACCCCCCCTTCACCCCTTCCCCCCTCTCCACCGATTCACCGGTCCGAAGCAAACCGTTCGCCTAACTGGCCATAATTCATACGGTTGATTGGTTTGCACATTTCCCGTATTAGATTACGGACCGTCCGACACTGGGTCCGTACGGGTCAATGTGCAGGTGTCAAAGTTTATGAAAAGCGTCTTTGTCAGATTTGCGGAAAACTCATTTTAAAATTATATTTGTTTTTCAGCTATCATATATATATATATATTGTTGTTTAATAAAGTTGTATAATATTTATAAATATTGAAAAAATAGCAAAATATCCAGGGGAAGTTATTCCTTTAAAAAATTTCAAATTTATTTATTTAAAAAATAATAATATACATTGTAATATATGTTGCTAATATATACAAGTTACAAAAAACAAAAATCAATCAAATTTTGATTTGTTTTTTATTGGATAAACGCACCTTCTCAGCCAAAGGACCTTTGCACTTTCGTGCTGTATTCCTCTAGTGTTCTAAGGCCTTTTATTTTGATTATCCTTTTTTTTTTCATTGCAAAAGAAGAAATTTAATTTCTTTTTTTTTTTAATTGTTATAATATCGATAATTATGTTTATAGTGGAGCTTTAGCAATCAGAGTTGAGCTGGGAATGAGTGAAGCGACGGTGTAACGAATACTCATAAATGGGCTGACACCACCCAAACCTCATTCGTGAATGGTTTGAATCGTCAGCCGCGCACTCATTAAAAATAAACGTTAACATTTTGCAGACAATTTCAACCTAATTGGCCCATATTGTACAGTTGGTTGAGATGCCAATTTGTTTAAGGATGCGGTGTGGGGCACAAGAGGAGGAAAATGCGATGGAAGGTGGCAGAGCGGGGTTACAATGCCGCGGTTTGTGATGAAGAGTGTTCGATGGGGAGAGGGAGTGGGGGGGGGGGAGGCAATATGTTAATACTCATACATAAACAACAACAATGGAAAATAACGAAAACACAGAACAAATGAAAATTTATAAATAACTAAAGCAAATATATGTGAAATCGGCAACTGAAAAATCAAAATTGGGGGCGAAAAGAAAAAACAGATAAATATGGAGTAAAAGAGGTGGGGTAGGGTGGGTGGGGGAAACGAGATAGTAAAATATTTATGTATATTCACATACACAACATTATGTATTATTATGTATTGTATATTGTATGTGTACAGTGTATTTAAAGTGGAAATAGCTGTGTCATTTCTTGTTTTTCTTTTTTTTTTTTCGCTATTATTAAACATTTGAAATATCATACCATGATGCGGGACATGGGTAGCATATATATATATTTATATAGTGTATACATGTATATGTGTGTGTGCCATGTTTGTGTTGTCGCGTTATCCATTAGCTTATATTAAAATCATTTTTTGCAGACTCAATGGCGTTGCTTGCTGTTGGTAAAAAGCCCAGTAGCCCCCAAAGCATGGCCCCAGACCCACTGACGGCAGACACAACCAACCGACAACCAACCACGCATTCACTCATATCCATCCAGACACACACAGACGCACACACAAACACATACATATATACACATACATATGATTGGGTGGGGTCGGTAGGGCGCAAATGTACCGAGAGTTGGTCGCATTGTTTAATGAAAGTTCTTTCCAAAAACTTTGCAGATCTGGAATGAGTGCGCGTGTGTGTGTGTATGTGTGTGTGTGCGTATAAGTATCTGTGTGCCTGTGCTGTGTCCTGGGACATTGGCCGCTCGTATGCAAATGTGGCTTCTGCTCAATGTTGAGCTGTGAGCTGAGGCGGGAAGTGCACGGGTTCACGACTGTGCGACGTGTGGTGGTGTCAGACGGCAGTTGACAGCATGTTTATTTGTTTTCCTCCGCTTATCCACCCATTCACTCAGCCACCTATTCACCCATTCACCCATCCACCCATCTACCCATCTGTCCATACTGTCCCATTCATCCATCTCTCCTAGGATGCGGCTGCTCCTTGCGCCTAGTGGCCATTGTCCCCTGGGTTGCTCTGTGAAGTCAGTGTCAATCCGAGCGTCCAACTTGGGGCCACTTTTTTATTGTGTTTGACTCATTATGGGGCTACATACATGTGGTATGTATGTATATAGTATGATGATGGTTCATTGTTGACGGATTGTACATACATACATACATACATACATAAATACAATCGAGTATTGATAGCATTGTTCATAAATATTCATAAAGTATCCATATGAACTTTAGCCTACGCCTACCATTGGAAACAAACACTCATTGACTCATTCACACTCACAATTCGCAAATGAAGACTAACTAATTCCATCTGAATTTGTAATCATTGTGAATACATTCAATTAATATCGAATAAACATGGAAATCAGTTTTCATTCATTTGCTATTTGTATTTTTTTTTTTATTGTATGTACTACTTATATTTATACATTGTATGTACATATGTATAAGTGAGTATATACACACATAGTACGTATGTATGAGTAAGTATATACACAAATAGTGAGTGTCCTTTATTGCACTTTGTCCAGAGATATTCCCTCACATGTCCACATTGATGTCCACCCGTTCGCTCGCCTGTCCGCCATATGTCCGATTTTGAGACATGCGCGATAATGCACTCACAGATACTCACACACGCACACACACACACACACACACACACATACCCAGCTACAAATATATAGATAAATGTGTGAGTGCTACTCTCATCCTTCTATCAATGTCTATGTGTGTATATATGCAAACATACATGCATACATTCAAATACATATGTATGTACATGTGTCTCTATGTCTGTATGTGAATGAATGCGAATGTTTTGTTATTGTTGTTGTTGTTGCTGCTGCTGCTGCTGCTCCTGTCGCTACACAGGACTTTTGGTCCATTTAACATGTCTCATAATAATTGTGATTGGGGTTTATTTCGCATTCATTTGAATATGAATTAGCATCGTTTCGCATTTGAATGTCCAAAATGGGCCACACTCGGTGGGTGGCGGCTGAGCTTGTTTGGGTTTCGGGCTACGGCCTTCGGTTTTGGGCTTTAGGTTTTTGGGATTGGGGTTTTTTCTTTTTTTTTTGGACAACATTGTTGAATGTGAAAGAATAGACAGAACTTTGCCAATTTGGCAAAAAGGGAAATATCGCAACAGTATTTGGCAGTGGACCATGCCACAAATACGATACATTGAATATATAGCACATGCTATGCAGACACAGACATAAACACACACACAGCACACACTCACACACATGCATATGTCCTTAAGGATGTGAAGCAGCTGGCCACGTGAGCCAAACGGTAGCAAAGTCTGTCCAACCGGGTGGTTGACACTCGTAAAAACTATGCAACATTTTTAACTGTCAGTTTTGTGCGTTCGCCCAAACGTTGTCTATGTCTATGTCTATCTATGTGTATGTGTGTGCGTATATGTCACATTACCGGATACTAAAGGACACAAGTCCCCCACACCCCATCCCACCCCACCCCAACCCACCGCGCCCCGTCTAGCTTCGCTTCGTTCAATCCTCGTCTGAATTTGCTCTTATTAATTAGTGCAAAACGGCCCTTGGGGGACGGCCACAGGATTCCGTGGATGTCGCTTGGCTTCTCCGGGTTATCTCAAGGTTTCTTGGGGGTTTCCTTTGGGCTTTTCATTAAGCACATATAACGATTGCGGAGCGGTCAACTGTACACGGTGTTGCACGCCACAAGCTGGAGTTCAAGTTGTATGGATTTATTTAGTTTGTCTTGTCTTCTCTTGTCTTGTGTGTACGAGCACTAACTGGAATTTAAACATTTAGCCCAAAAGCGACCAATTAAAATTAAGTGAATTGTAAATTTTTTAAATTAATTTCATATAATATTTTATTTAATATTGGTATATTTTATTTATTTAAAAATGATATTTAACTTAAAATAACTTAACCAACAAAGATGATAGATAGCACTGGCATCGATGGTCTTCGGCTATTTTGTAGTGTGTTTGTTGTTATATACAACATTTTTAATTTGACAATATTCATAATTATTTTGTGTGTATAATTATGTTGTTTATGTCTAGATAAGGTGATATAAATTTGTTCTTTTTAGATATATAATATTGGTATATAATATATTATACATATCTATCTACCATACATAAATATTGTAGTACTTCAAGTTCTTCAATTATTGTAGTTTTCTCACTATTTTCTTATTTATTTATTTTGGTTTTGTAATATTTTATTATAATATAATTTGTTAATAAAAATCGTTTGATTTCATAAATGAATTATGTTTTGTTATCATTTGAGTTATATCTAATTTTAAAATATCTTTTTTTATTTCATGTTTTTTGCTTAAGTAATTCGGTTTTTTTTAGTACATTATTATAATCTTTTTTAAATTAGGTTTTTTTTATTTTCAATTCTTGATTTTAAAATTAAAGAAATAAATGGAAAACAAGAGTTTACACTAAATTTAAACAAACTAGAAAGGAAAATTTTAATTTATTGCTTGACCCTGATATTCTTAAAGTCCAAATTAAAAATGATTTATAAAAAAATTTTAACTAAGTTTATATAAAATACTTATGTGTATGTATTTATACGGTGTACATATATTGCATATATATAGTATTGAATGTAATTTTCTTATTTAAATATAACTTTTATATATAGAAAATATATATTTTGTATTATTACGTAAATCATTATTATTGTTGTAAAATCTTATTATTATTATTATTATATATTATTTTTATTTATTTTTTATTTTTATTTTATTTTATATTAAATGTTTATGTTTGTGAAAGAATTGTTTTGTGGGTGGTTTTATTTTTTTAAAATTTTTTTCTAGAGATTGATAATTTTTTTGAGATACTCTCGAAATTCTGAGTACCCCGCACGTCCTTCATTCTTTCTGTAATTGTTGTTGTTGTTGTTTCGTTTTGTTTTTGCGGTAAACGCCTAACAGAAAAATATAATATTGTATTGTGATTTTAAAAAATTGCCCCTCGCCCACTGTCAGGCTGTGACAGGATACGTTGAAGCGCATAAATTGTGCTAAAAAGCAACAAAAAAAAAAAAAAAACAAAAAAAACAAAAAAAGGGAAAAAATGAAAATTGCAGCAACTTTTCATTTATAGTTGCTTGTTGTTTTTGTTATCATTTGTGTGTGTGTGTGTGTATATGTTTGAGAACAACGGGATATCAATCCGCAGATACATGCCCTTTCACACCGCGTTATCTATGCCCCTCCTGCCACTCGCCTGCTGTCCGTCCGTTCGTCAATTTGGCCATTTGGCTTGGGTACAACTCGTCATGTAACACACACATGCAGCACATTAGATCATAAATAAAATTAGAGCAGGCCAAAGCAGAGCAGAGCAGAGCAGAGCAGAGCAGAGCAGATCAGAGCAGCGCTGCCTTTGGATGAGCTGTGCGTTTTGTTGTCCATTAGGAATACAGTGCGACCTATCAGATACGCATGGTGTGTAAACCTATCTATACCTTTTGCTATCTCTCTCTCTTTCTTTTGTGTGTGTGTGTAATATTGATTAAATTGGATATATATATATTTTTCATTTTTTTTTTTCTGTTTTTTAAATTTCTGTAAAATTTCGCACACTCACCAAAGGCGCAGTGGTAGCTGCCGCAGCCGCATCCTTCGGTCTTTGTGAGTTTCACCCTTTCGACATTATGTGTTCGATTGCCGCTTCTGTTGCTAATAATATTGACACAATGGATAGTTTTTGCTACTGCACTTCATACAAAAAGGTATGAAAAAGAGGTTAAAATACAACAACAACAACAACAACAGCAGCAACAACATGGACCAAAGGCTTTGATAGGTGAAGTCAATTGTAACATATCGAATTGTTCGCATTGATAGATTTTGATTTATTTGCAGTTATTTATAGGTCTACAACTGGCACCAGCTAACTCTGTGTACACATACACACATTCGTATAATATATGGCAGCTATATACATGTGCATGCGTGTGTGTGTGTGTGTGTGTGAATATATCGATGACTCGACGACTCATTGAGTGACATCCGTGGCATGAAAGTAACTTTTCCTACTTCAGTGCGACATAAGATTATCCGTTCTTATCCTCGATTTTTGGTTTTTACCCTTTTAGTCACTTTTCGTGGCAAACGATTTGCACTCACCAATACACATACACACACTCACACACGCATACACACATAGAAATATGAGACAGATACAAGTAGATTGCGAAAGGTTGCAAGAAGTTGCAACGTGATGCACATGGCCTACATGACATTGCATCTGCTTAAAGGTGCTCTCATACTATTCGTATCTGCACGCCACACACACACACACAGACACACACACACACATACATAACCACAGGCACACAGCACGCTATTTGCGCGAGGGCAAATCAAGAAGTTTTGCAAATTAAATTTATCTAAAATATAAATTTCCCATTTTCTTTATTTTGCATTGTTATAAATTTATTTAAATAAATGTTATTATCATATATGTATTATACTTATATATTTTCATTAATTATACAATAAATATTTTACAAGGTTTTTTGTTATTGTTGCTATTTTGTATAATTAATTTTACAATAATAAACAATAAATTTTTATAATTTTCAATCAGCAAAAAGCGCAATTCACTTAAGTCAACTATTGACAATCTCACAAATTACTCGTATCTGTGAGATACTTTTGTGCATGTTGCGCTTGTTGCATGATATTTAACATTGAAGTTTAACTGCCCATTTGTCCAGAGTGTAGCCATGTTACTTAGCCGTCCAACAAATGTCCAACTGTTCCCAAAACTATCCGCCCATCTGTCAGTTGCTGTCAGTTGCCGCAGTCTTTGGCCATGGGGTGGTTCCACACATCCCGTGTGGCCCTTATATACATATACATATGCTAACTCTGTATGTATGTGTGTGTGTGTTTGCGCATACTTATTGCATATCTTTAAGGTAATCACATTCACAACATAATAAAACCATGCGGTGACGTCCCTTTTGCGTTTCAGCTGCTGCCTGTCCACACGCCTTTTTTGCTTTTGGCTTAAACCCATTGCGGTCCATGGCCCACGGCCCACGGCCCACGGCCCACGGTCCATGGTCCACACAGTCTACAACAACTGGCAAATGCTCTAACAGAGAGTACCATACCATGTACTCGTATTGGCCGAAAGTGTGGGTGCGTGTTTTGGGGCTCATATGTGTGGCCAGGAACCTGGGACATGAGAAGATTAAGAAATCGTCGGTCTACCAAATTTGTTTTTCCTTTCCTTTTTTTTCTCGTTTTGTTTATTTTTATTTTTATGTATATGTACATATATGTTATTTTTTTTGTTGTTAAATTTTTTCTTGTTGTTTCTTGTTGTTGCTGTTGTTTTTTCTTCTTCTTCTTCTTCTTGGTGGTCTGTGGAGCGTCTTCTTTTCGTTTATTTTGAAAAGTTTGTTGGTATCCGGCTACAAGTCCCTTGGGCAGCATTTACCACCCCATTCACAGTCAGTCGCGAGAAAAGGCCCAAACCACCCACAAATATGCCCATACACAGACACACACACATACACACACACATATACATACATTTATGTACATACATATGTACATATACACCTTTTGGCTCTCAGTTTTCCTTTGAAATTCTTCAAGTTAATGTTGTTGCTCCTGTTATTCGTTTTTCGTTTTTCTTTTCGTTTTCTTTTTTTTTGTTGTTCTTCTCTTTTTGTTTTTGTTTTTTGCTTTTTTTATTTTTCTCCGTATTTGGTAACTGTGTTGTTTTTTCCTTTTCCAAAATGGACATATGGCCATTGGCATGTCTGGGCTTGTTGTAACCTCCATATCCATATTTATCAGTATATATATACATACATGTGTATAAGTCTGTATGTGTGTGTGTGAGTGTGTGTGTGTATGTTTATGTGGTTATCTCCATGTGGGTTTTAAAACCTTAAACAATTTCAGCAACGGCTTGCGAATAGACTGTAAATTGAGAAATTAATGGCCCTGTTACGGCTCGTGTATTGTTTTTTAAAGGGTTTTTCATTTTTTTTTTTGCTATTTCCTTTTTTCGTGTTTTCTTTTTTTTTTTTGTTTTACACTCTGTTTTCGTTTTAACATGTTTTCCTTCTAATCTGACTGATAGGCATTTGGCCAAGGCATTGCTTCCCTGCATGATTTGATGGTTGCCCTGCCTGATGGGGCGGTGTGAAATGGCCAAATGTTAACCTTCATTTTGCATTCCTTTGGCTTTTATTTAAACATTTTCCAGGCTTTCCTTGGACTACAGACTTTTTCACTGAATTTATGAAATAAATTAAAATGCATTCACATTACATTATTAATCAATTATTAGATTTTCCAAAGGATATTTTTAGAATGCATTTAATGTAAATTATTTGTTATTATTAATGTACTTATTGGCCAATATCATAGTCATAGTTATAGTCATAGTCATATATATTCATAACCAAAATCATAGTCATAATCATAGTCATAATCATACTTCAATTTTTAAAGCAGGTGGTAGATGGGAAAATTTCATTGTGATATCATGAATTATTTTTCAACATTTTAAATAAATTTGTTTTATTTATTTTTTGAATATTAAACAATAATACAATTTTGGAATTCATTTATTGCAAATAAATATTGGGTTCTGCCTAACAGTATATTGTATTGATTAGATTGGATCGGAACGTGTAGAATTACTTATTGTAGTAACAAAAAAATATATACATAAAATATATTTTTGTAAAACTTTTATGTTTAGTTTTTTTTTTTAATATGTTATAGTTAAAAAACAAAATTTTAAGTTTTTCTTAATGTTTAAATAAAAGTATCTGCAAATTTGTATTTAAGAGTTATAAATTGTTAAATACGATATGTATTCCCATAAATAAAATATTAAGTAATTAAATTGAGACGCTGTTTTGCACGCCGAGTAAAATAAGTTGCTTCGTATGAGGAGAATCGCGATTTATTTATTTATCCTTTGATTTCCATAAATTTTAGCTTTAACTTTGTCCCCAAATGTATGAAATATGTATAAAATTAATAATCGTTGATCATTTAAAATAAATAACTAATATATTGTTTTTTGATCCGATACTGATGATCTGAATAAAATTTGTTGTTCATCTCGCAAATCACGATCCATCACATCAGAACTTGCCTCATTTTTCAAATAATTATGTAAAAAAAATTACAATACGTTGTTTATTTTTTAATTTTCCCGTTATATTCAATAATTTAGTCTCGATGTGAAAAATTCTCTGGATGAAAATGTTGGAAATTATTTGAAATATTTAATTAATTTATTTAACTGGTTTTTTATTTTGTTTGAAATAAAACTGTCTAAAATATGGCTGATATAATATTTAGAATTTATATATTTGTATATATACATGCATGTGTAATATATATGTACATACATATATACATACATACATATATTCATACATACATATGTATAATATCAAGTGCTTGAACTGAGACAAGAGCCACAACTGGCAACTGAATTTGACACAAACAAACACAAAGCGAAGAAGCAGAGACAAACGAGAAGAAAAACGAATGAAGAGCAAAAAATGTAGAGACGGGGAAAAATCATAAGCACAGCATATGCAAAAACAAGAAGAAAAAAATACAAAAAAAAATAAAATAAATAAATTTAAAATAATAACAACCCAAAGAAAAACATTTGCAGAAATTTCCTTTTTTTTTTTTTTGTTTTGTCGGTTAACTGCGCTGTGTTTCTATGGGGTATATGGTTGGTTGGTGGGGCTGTAGCTGGGCGTCGAAGAGTGGGTGGGGAGGGGTGAGGGGGAGGAGGGAGGGAGGAGTGGAGAAGCATGTGGCGTGACGGACCGGTCAGGATACGCACAACCGTTTCACCATATATGTATGTCCATATGTTTACATACACATGTGCATGTACATATACATACATACATACATACATACATATATACATACATACGTAACATACATACATACATACATACATACATATGTAAATAAATTGCTGTATACTTGTATGTACCATAGATCGAATGGCATGATATACTCGTAGATGGAGCGAGAGAGATCCCAAAAGCGCACGACGACGCGTCGCGCTGCTCGGACTTTTGGGTTGGTAAGGGGTGAGTGCGGCAGGGAGGCAGTGGCACTTGGGCTTTTGTATGTATGTATGCGTATGTGTATGTGTGTGTGTACAACTGTACGAAATGCTGCGGAACAGGACAGGACAGTGCAGGACCTTTTATATTTACATGTCTTAAAATTTTAAAAAGGACCACAGCAGCGACCAGAAAAGGACCTTGGCATCTGTTTTGCATGTGTATGCGCGCGTGTGTGTGTGTGTGTGAGTGAGTGTAAGTGTGTGTGAGTGTGTGTGTGTGCTTTTGGGTGTAGTTCTGACAACGAGCATTGGACCAAAAAGTTTACTCCTCTATTATACAATATGTACATACACATAGACATACACTGTACATATGTGTGTACGTATGTGTGTATGGTCTGTCCCTATATATTGATATACATATGCACACATGTATGTATGTATGTATGTATGTATGTATGTATGTAACATATATATGGTATTGTATGTTTATATAAGGTATATATCAATGCGAATACATATGTTACATACACATATATTTACATACGTGTACATATGTGTGTGTGTGTGTGTGTGCGTGTGTGTCTGTGTATTTTGTGGTCCTTTTGGGCGGCTGGGTCCAGAAGCTTATTCGGTTGCCCGGTTCCGTTTCATTAGTTGGACTGTCGTTTCGTTTACCTTCTACCAGGACTGGGGCTGTATATGGTGGGGTGGGGCCTGGCTTTGGGGATGGGGATACAACCCTGTGTATGTCTCTGTCCTCGCTCTGTGTGTGTGTGTGTGTGTGTGTGTGTGTGTGTGTGTGTGTGTGTTTTGTGGCTCCGCCGAATGCCGAATTGGATTTATACGTGTATAATAAAAGTACTTGACGGGAGGGCCAAAACACTAAATGACTATAAAAAGCACTTTGAAGAGGGTCAAATGGAGATAAATTTGTGTATGTGTGCATGCGTGTGTGTGTGTGTTGTGTGTGGTCACATACACATAGGAAAATACGAAGGACGTGCAAAAGCTGAGTAAAGGATATTTGCTTGTGTCCAATGTATTTTTATTTTCGAGCTCGTTTTCGTCTTACGTTTTACGATTTGGACGGTCACTTTGTGGACGTGGAACATTGCCAGGCGTCAAATGTCCTTCGTCCTGGGTAAAAGGGCTATTTGCATGCATGTGTGTGCCCAGCTCCTGCTGCTAGCCTCCTTCTCTTCATGCCGTCCCGTGTATCGCTCGTGGGGTTAGCTGCGTTTCTCGGTTTGAGGCTTGTGTATTTTATGGCCTTACAAAGTTTCTTCTTCTTGTTTCTCTTTCTCTTTATTTTTTTTGTTTTTGATTTTTTTGCTCTTTTGTTTGTTGTTGTTGCTGTTGTTGCCTTTTGACATCGGTCGACGGTCGTTGGACCAATCGGCAATTCGCCCTGTCATTTAAATAGTATCCATCCATACTTTAAAAAATACCCCGTCCCCTGCCAACAACACAAAGTCTCCACATCCAAATAACAATTCCAGATACGAGTAGCATACCCTACATAAAGACTATGTGGAATTAGTTGCTAGGCGACTGGTAGATACTCTGCTTTTATTTGTGAATTTTCGATATATTTTAAAAATATTGCAAACATTTCTGCTTTAGTATTTATAATACTTTGAAATATTTTAGATTTGATAATAAAATTCTTAAACTTTTAAATAATTTTAAATTTTCGTTTAAATTTTATCGTGAAAAAAATACTTATTTTTTAACAAATATATTTCGATTATAAATTTAACGAATTTCACATAATCCGTATTATTAATATGTGAATAAAACTTTTTTTGTTGCAAACATATCGCATCATTATATTTTAAAAGCAGATTTTCTTTTAGTTTTAGTTTTCAATTTGATGTGGCGGGGACTTTGCGAAAATCTTTGTTAAACTGTTAAGATGTAGGATGTATATGGTATATCCATATGCTTTAATCCTTTGCCGTTTTCTTGCTTAGTTTGATAAATCCCATCGGCTTGATACCTTGATCTTTCAAAAAGCAGAACATACCTTTGGAAAGTGAAGCACTTAACGTGGGTAATACGATACTTTCATAGGGTTGGATACAACTGGACACCCTAGCATCCATTTCTAATTGCAATCTGTCAATTATTTTGAGCGGCGCATCGAGAAACAAAAAGCAACAAAAAAAAAGTTGAGAAAGAGAGAGAGAGAGTGTTATGGCTGGCCACAACAGTTCCCGGCGGAATAACTTACGTACGGGTTAGTTCATACCTTCAAAGTATGTATGAATGTATGTGTAAATATATTATGAAGGCATCAATTGGCCCAGCTGGCAAATGGACAACGGACCAAATTTGCAATTTTTATGGCTTATAAAAAACCAATAAAAATAATAACAACAACAACAACAACAACTACAGCAACAACCATAACATCAGAATAAAATAAAAAAAATACACAATAAAAATAACAAAATTCTACAACAACGAACGATGACGAAGCGTTTGTCCGGCGGTGTAACATGACACCGTGTAGTATACCGTTACCGATATTTTGCCGAAGCTTATGGTAACTCATGCCACGGATACGGCTACGGATGCGGCAGGGACGCCTCAGGTTGTTGCACGTTCAAGTTTTGACACATAAACATGATTGATTTTGTTGTTGGCATTTTCATGCACTTTCAGCGCTCCTGTCCGTCCGTCCGTCCACTCGTCCGTCTACCGTATGCCTACTGAGAAAAAGGAAAAAACAAGATACAAGTGGAAAAAAAAAAATGAATATGAAAATGGAAATCAAATCAATCATTCGTTGAATTTTTCCTTTAGGGTTTTTCCCAATGAAAAGCTCAAATATGCGCCTAATTGGGGTGCTGCCATTTGGCCTGACCACACTTTTCGTCAAGTCGCCGGACATTTGACCATTGGCCGAGAAGGTCCTTCGTCGTGTGCAGGACAAACGTAAACGGGTTTGCTTCAGGATGCCTCAAGGAGTTCCTCAGGGTTGATTTTTAAGACAACGATCTCAACCTCAAATGATTGTCCAGCTTCGTTTATTTGGCATTTGCCACTGCCACGATCACCTTGCCCCATGCATCGTGATTAGCTCTGGCAGCCACAAGTCACAAGTCACGAGTCACGAGTCACAACATGACAGCTGAGTTCACATTCCTCACAATCATTAAGAATGCATTTAAAAAAAATAAAAAAAAAACACAAAATATATAAATATGATAAGAATATTTTTTATTTTGTTAAGATTTGAATGAAAATAAGTAAGCTAAACCACGTTATACCCTGTTTATAAGATTTATATACTCTTAAATATATATGTACATACATATGTATTTGTATGTACATGTACATTGCAGTATTTTGACAAATATTTTTGTACATAAGCAAATCGAAATTTGACTATTTATATTTCATGAAAGTGAATCTCTCACTTTAATTTCTTACTTACAATATCAAATAAATAAATAAAAAATAAGTAAATAATAAATAATGTATGTACATACACACTCCTCAAAAATATGCTACTGCGGGTGTGATTATCAAATATCAATGAAATAAACTAAAATTTGATGGACAGACAGACAGTCAGATACGTCAAGTTCTACGCAGGTAAATTAGAAATATCTGTAAATGTATGTATATACTATATCTACATACATATACATATTGTAAACATTGTAAGTAATAGGTTCACTTTATAAAAATCAATTCAATATGAATTAAAGAAAGAATTTTAAAATAGTTTCCTATTCTACTTTAATTCATTAAATTATTGTTAACTTGTTGTTTATTATTAACCTGATTGAATCTGACCTTTTTTTGTAATAAGTATATAAACTAAATATACTAAATATAATTTTCATCAGTTTTCAATAATTTTAAACTTTGAATTTTGAATCTATTGTAATTCTATCTATGTAATTAAACAATTGCTAAAAGAAGAGTTATCAGTTTTTATTTGAAACTAAAAGTAATACCCCAAGTTTTATTATCAATTATTTAATTTAAATATTATCTTTTTATTTTTCAGAATTTAATTTTGTATGTATTGTTTAATTATACTTAAGAATTTTTATTAATACGTGAGTTTTTTTTCGGTTGTTTTTTATAATTAAAAATTAAAAGAATTTGTTTCCGTTTTTTATTTTGATCAGAAGAATTTCTTTGTATTTAAATTTTTGATAAAAAGCAGCAAATAATTTTAATTTGTTGAATTCTTTTAAATATGAAATTAAGAAAGATATTTTTTCACAATAATTATCACTTTCATATTTAAAATATAGAATATTTTATTTATATTCTTTAATAAAATGTGTTTTCGGAATATCCTTTTTCAAGTTCCACAACTTCGATGTCGATGCTGATGAAGCAAATGAATCTTAATTACTAAATTGTTATGGGGACTTCAATTCTCTAGAACATTAACTACAGTCGTGTCCCAAATATGGTGCCATGCCGCATTGCAAAGGTCAAACAAATGGCACCTCCCTAATCTGATCAGACTTCTCTTTTGCCCAATCGGAAGTAAAACATGTTTTCTAGGGGTAGTTAAAGATCGCTTCTCCAAATCAACCCCTTCCAAATTAAATTTACATGATAGAGAGAGAGAGAGAGAGAGAGAGAGAGAGAGAGAGAGAGAGAGAGAGAGATAGAGTGCGTATGTAAGAGAGCGGCAGAGAAAGGAAGAGTGAGAGAGAAATAGGAGATAGCCGAGCATTGCATTACATCACATAGGTGGTGTGCGCAGTTAAAGTTCCATTTGTAACTTAATTATTTACCTAAAAAAATTTAATTATTTAATTTATTTAATGTATTTCATTGTTTAATTATTTTTGCATTTTTCTTTTCTAAACATTCACTTCAATTGAAAGATACAAATTTTAATTAGGATGTATTTTTGCATATTAAAAAATGTTATTCCTAAAATAAAAAATTTAACTTTTATATCTAAAAAAAAATAAAAATAAAATTTGATCGACATTTATTTAAAGTATTGCGGAAACATAGAGTAAAAACCAATCAGATAGACGAGAAGGTTTTATATAATTCTGTTGTGATATATCTAAGAAATTGTATCTGAAAATATTACATTTTACTTGCATCACTTTTAACTTATTGACCAAACTAATACCATTAGGATTAAAATTAAAAATAATTATTTTATATTATATATTATTATTTTTTGAAATGCTAATTTTAGTTACTCGTTTATACCATTTATTTTTTATTTGTAATTTTTCTCTTAAGAGTTATATCAAATTTTTCAATAAAAAATAAATAATAGTGAAATCGTTGTGAAAACAAAAAAAAAAAAAAATAAATAATTTAAAGCTCTAAAAAAAGCAAACTGCCTTAATCTGTTGGCTTAATAAAGCAAATACTTTTCATGATTTTTCATAAATATAATATTCCAACAGCACAAGGAATTAATAAGCTCGTTTACTGGCTGGATAAATGTTGTTTAAGATATTGCACAATAATGTGACTCGTCTCTTATAAATAGTATAAATCGCAAACAGAAATTCCATTGCCTACTTTTGGGGGATTTGGAAAGAAACTGGAAGTGGAATGGAAATAGAAATGGAAATGGAAATGGGATTGAGCGTTAACACTTAGTACTCGTAAGTCGCAATTGGTTGTGGAATGTTCATCATTAGCAAATTATTTGTCTAACAAATTTGAAATGTGTGCATATTTACTGGGGGACTTATTAATCTGGGGTATTTGATAGGGTCAGGGGGGGGGGGGGGGGGAAAGGTTTTTTTTTTTTTTTTTTTTTGGGTTTTCCAACCCCACCTTTTTCAACCCCAAAAACCCTGAAATTTCAACTCTCCTTTTCCTC
>JBAMCR010000173.1:0-45209 GCA_037075045.1 Mulgravea parasiatica | reverse complement strand
ATATGGTATATGGTATATGGTATATGGTATATGGTATATGGTATATGGTATATGGTATATGGTATATGGTATATAGTGTGTGTGGTATATGGTATATGGTATATGGTATATGGTATATGGTATATGGTATGTGGTATATGGTATATGGTATATGGTATATGGTATATGGTATATGGTATATGGTATATATGGTATATGGTATATGGTAAATGATATATAGTGTGTGTGGTATATGGTATGTGAGAAATGCAATGTGGCACAGAGTGCCGCCACTGAATGAATAGACCAGTTATCTTATTATGCACATGTGTAATATTTATATGTATATTTATTTGTGAATGTATGTATGAACGTGTGTATGTAATTCGTATTGGAAACTTGTATATTAGAATGTTAGCCAGAGTCGCTGGCAGCGTCCTAATACCCTGCAATTTGTCATTCAACTGCAACAGGTGTACGGGTACTTGGTCAAGGTAAGCGAGGCGCTTGAAGCATAAAAGAATGTTTGACAGAAGCATGCTCAACTAAAAAATACCCTGTAATATTAATAGATACCCAATTAGTTGGACAATTATAAATTAAAAGGAAAATTATTTTTACTTTTACAAATTTTACATTTTACATTTTAAATAAAAAATTAACAATAACTTTAATAAAAAGTTTTAAATATATTTTGTATTAAAGTATTGTTTATTAATAAATTGTTTTGTTTTTCATAAAATGTCTCTGTTTTTCAGGTATAAATATAAATATTGTTTCAGAATTTAAAATTTTTTAATTAAGTATAAGATTTTAAAATCTGTAAATTAAATTATTTATTATATTTGCAATTAAAAAGTAATTCATAAATAATCATAATCAAGAATATTGCAAATGTTAAAATTAAAAATTATTTTTGTTTAATAATATTTAATTGAAACAAATGCTTTATTACTTGATGGTCGAGTCTTAGTTAATTTTATATTACAGGGTATAATGGATAATGTAATAACTCGTTTTATTTGGATCAGTTAGAATGCGATGAAATTAATTTGGCACAGAATTCAATTGCTCGCAGCATATACAGTGCAAGTTGAGGCTTTTAAAGATGCCACAAACTTGCCACATGCAACCTGCAACCTGCCATTGGCCGCCTACAGCATGCTGCTCCTTAACGCACAATGCTCAACGCTCTCTTTAAGGCACGCAGTTAACACGGTTAAGCGTCGACAGTGACAGCAGCAGCGACAGCAGCAGCGACAGCGACAGCGGCAGCAGCAGCAGCGACGCCAACTGCAACGCTGTCGTCGATCCAACCTGTTCAGTATAATTTGAGCGCTCATTGAAAATGGTCTGCAGGCTGCGCATGCGCCAAGCCTACAAGTCCGCAATTAGCTCCACGTCGTAGTCGTCTGTCGTCTGTCGTAGACGGAATCGGAATCGGAATCGGGTTCGAAATCGGATTTGAAATTGGAATCGAAATCGAAAACGAAATTGGACTTGGACTTGGAGTTGGAGTTGGAGTTGGAATTGGAGTTGAAGTCAAAGTCACAATCGGATACGGTGCTCGTGTGTTACGGGGTAACGGAGTAGCCTTCTTTGAGCGATCCAAATTTATAGTTTATCGACGTATTAACCAGTGTTTAAATATTATAATATAATTTTTTTTATTTTTTTTTGTTTGTTTTATTTGTATTTTTGTTTGTGTTTGTGCTTCGAAAGTTTAGCGAAAACAGTAACAAAACAAAACAAAAAAAAATAAAAGAGTAAAAAGTAAAAAGTAAATTTTATACAATATATAAACAAAACAAAATTGTGGAAATTTGTGAGACGTGCCAAGGCAAGGCGGAGGCCGCAGCGGAACGCCAAAGTATTGAAAATGTAATTGGAAATTGGTTTTATGTTCGCAAAACAAAAACAAAACAGAAAATTGTAAATCGAAAATTATTGGAAAATTGCTGCCGATAAAAGTTGCACTGACCAAATGACCTTGACGCGATTGCATTGTTAACAATTATTACCAAAAGCTTTTTGTGGGTCTGTGTGCGTTAAACGCCGGGATGTTGTGGGGTGGGGAGGGGGGATTGAGATTGTGATTGCAACAACATACCATTATCAATGTCGCTCCCCTCCTCTCCACCACGCACCCGGGTGGTACCATTTGTTGCAATACAAATAATATATGTGTATTACGTTTTAAAGTAGTTAAATGCCTTGTTATTGATATATTAAACATACACATACATATACATACATACATACATACATATGTATGTGCATAGATAATTGTAGGCTTTAAGCATAAAAAAAAAACGTAACTAACTTGGCCTTTATCTTTGTTAGCTTGTTTTAAATATTACGTATGCGAGCCGCCTATAGATTGCATAATTAAATATTTAAATAAAAAGTGTAAAATTTGAATACTTTCGATGTTGGTGAATTGTAAACATATAAAACAATTCTTTGACAATTCGAGCTTTGTTTACGTACAAACACAAACAACACACAAGCAACACAAGAATAAAGAACAAACAATAAACAATAAACAACAACAAACAGTCACAAAACACACAAAAGCTGAGACGAATGAAATCGTTTTCAAAGGAAATTACAAAAGTTAACAACACATAATTACGGTGACAGTTTTTGAAAATTATAAAAAATGACAATAAAAATGAGAGCAACAATAATAAAAAATAAAGTAAACAAAAGTTAACATTCATAGTTAAAAGTGTTTCATGTTTTATGTTTGCTGTTGCTGTCATCGTTGTTCATTTGTTTTTTTATTTTTATTTTTTTTTTTGTTTTTTTGTTTATTATTATTATTTTGCGTCTGTAAATGTTTTGGTTTTTGTTTTTGGTTTAGGTTTTTTGTTTTTTTGGTGGCACAGGTGAAAGTGTTAATAAAGAGTCACTACAACAACAACAACAACAATAATAAAAACAACAACAACTGAATAGCAACTGGCAAAAACAAAACTAGAAAATGAAATCAATAATATAGTTAAATTAAGTGCTAAATTTGTTAAGGCAAAAAATCAATTGAGCTTGGTAAAAGTTGGCGCAAATCGATTAAAAATATATTTATATACTTATAGTATGTATGTATGTATATATTTCTTTTTTTTTCGTATATATAGCATACAATCTTGAAATGAGCCATGCCAAAGAAATGAAGTAAACGTTTTTTTTTTTTTTTTTTTTTTGTAATATTATATTTTATTTATGGTCCAATGCAGCAAAATGAAATGCAATTGTGGCCAAAAATGTTGACCAAAGTCAGTCAGCCGGCTGCTTGGCTTAGTTTTCGTTTCACTGAGCTTGGCTTTAACTTTGGGCTGCTTTTTCTGGCCACCCAAAACAACATTCACTTGTCATATGTGGGCAACTCGGGAAACTTGGCTTAAACAGAATATAGTTGTGGCAATTGCAACAGCAACAGCAACAGCAACAACAACATCAGCAAGCAGCAAGCAACAAGCAACAGTTAAAACTTGCAAATTTGCCATAAAATTAAAGCCAGTTCGGCTAGTTCGGCCGCACTAGTACCAGGAAAACTTGTGTAAAATGCACGAAATGAAATAAAGCCAAAAGAGACAAGCATTTATAACAAGCTGCTGTAAAAGTGGTGCGTATGGTGTATATGGGCCTCGTCTCTTTCTGTCTCCGACTCTGACTCACTTACTAACTCCATCTCTCTCTCGCTCTCTCTCTTTCTCTGTCATTCTCTGCGCATTCATCTCTTTAACTAATGAAGCTTTGCTGTTCACGCGTCTTGTCGCCGCTAACTAATTGACCAAAGTGAGAGCAGTTAGTGGCCCGTGGCCCGTGGCGCTTTCTCAGTAGCGTACATACGTATGCACGTTGCCGGAAATGGTAGTAGTCGACCTTCCCAGGGATGGTAACAAGTACCGAAAGCATAACAGCCAACATTTAAGCTAATTGCAACAAGTTTGTGCCTTAAGTCTTTCGTTTTACTTATGGTAGTTCGTGCCTTAAGTCTTTCGATTTACTGGTGGTATGGTAGTTCGTGCCTTAAGTCTTTTGCGTAAGCCAAAGCATTATTATGTCTTATTTTATTCTATAATTAAAAATCAATTAATATATATGTATGTATGTATATATATTTTTTTTTGTTGATCTTGGCAAATGTTTCATAATAATATTTGGCACGAAAATTTTGCGATTTTTTTTAATAATTGTAAATATTTTTCTTGTTTTGTTTTTTGTTTTAATTTTTTTTTTTAATTATTATTTTGTTAATCTTCTTTGGCCGCAGAACGAGGTCAGTGAGACTTGTCGTCACTTTTAATGATCTTTGATCAATCTTCGAGCAATGTTTGTTGTTGATCTGGTGATATATTGTATATGTTTATGGTATGTATATGTGTGTGTATGTGTGTGTTTGTACAAAGAGAGCGTACAGAAAAAGTAAAAACCTTTGCCGTAAATGTCTCATCAATTGTTGTTGACTTTAACAATTCTTTCGGAAACAAAAAACTTTCTTCACGCGAACAAAACCCAAAAACCAGATCATAAAAGGGCGCGGCGCGTGCATTTGATGTTTTATGAGTCAGCTTTTAACATTTCACAAGAGCTATAACACAGTCTCGCCGCCTCCCCCTGGCCCCACGATCACCAAATCCATTCTAGCAACCCTTTAACAATAATTTATGTGCCTTTTTCAAGGTCAATTCAATTACAAATCGATTTACCAAATTATCACAAAGCTCTTGATTAACTAAGCTAATGTATTGGATTACGAGTACTTGTATATAAATATACAATATGTGGTATATGTATATACGTTTTAACTATCTCTATCTTCAATTCACGACTTCTTGCCAGACAATGGACAATGGACAATGGCTACAAAAACAAAATGTATGTATATACATTTGCTTAAAAGCCAATTGGCGTAATGTGGCGCCTTGATGATTACTTTAAATTGCATCGTCAACGTCTTGTTTTTTGTTTTTGTTACTGTTTTGTTGTTGTTTTTGTCGCTGTTGTTGCTCTTGTTGCTTCTGCATATTTAACTTAAATGTTTCTTTATTGTTGTTAACAATGAAGAGAGGTCAAAATGGCACAAAAACGTTCATGGTTCAAGGTTCATGGTTAAAGTCAATCAAGTCCAAGGTCCTGTTATGCTATCAATTGATTTATTTATTATTATTACAATTTTTATTATTATAATTATTTGCCACTGATGTGAAATACTTTTGTTTTCTCTCAAAAGAAACTCTGTATTTTCTCTTCAAATGAAAACTCATCTTCAATTAATTTCGTCTTTAATTTTTTTTATAAAAAAAAAGAAATAAATTTGTTTTGTGTTTTAAGCTTAGGAAATGCATTTTGTTTTTGTCTAAAATGGGCAACTTATGGCAGACACATGTTTAGGAAATCAATTGGAAAAATCATCTTGGGAAAATTGTATTAACTTAACTTAATCTAGAATTGTATCTCGGTCTGTTAGGAATTTGAGATTCAGAAAGTTTTGTTTTCTATTTAAAACTAAAAGTCGCAATAGCATATGAAAATTAAAAGCCCAGTTTTATGCACAATATATATACATGTATTGTAACATTTAATACGTTTTCTAGTTGGCCTTTTGCTCGTCGCATGCCAAAGTTGTTGGCCAAAGCAATGCGACAGTTTTATTTTAACTTCCGGCTCGCACAATTGTACAATGTGTCATGTTGGATAACCAATAAAATGAAATAGCCAAGCAAGATGAAAACTGAAAACAGAAAACTGAAAACTAAAAATGAAAATGAAAATGAAAAGAAAAATTAAATTAAAATGTCAAATAACGGTACAAATCGCTTTTATTTTTATTTCATTATATGGGGGGCTAAAAGCGCTGACTAGGCCATTGTGAATTATATATTTAGTTTAAAATGTTAATAGCATTAACAAACAATAACAACAACAACAACAACAACGAAAATTACTTAACAGTAATTTAATTGTTGACACAACCATGAACACACACTCACATACATTCAGCAATAGCAGCAGCAGCAGCAGCAGCGCAGTCAACGTTGGCGTCCAATGCGCTTCACTGGCGTCGCAATGGAAATGCACTCACTTCATAAATTGGCTCACTTTTTACATTGTTGTTGTTATTATTATGTTTTTTTTTTTTGTTTGCAGCAATTGAAACAAATTATTTGTGTTTTGATTATGGCACACACACACACATACGTAAATACAGTGGGACACGCATAGCGACAGCGATTATGAAATTAAAATGCATTTCTTTAATTTCCACTTTTTTCTTCTCTCTACAAAATTTAATCAACTTACGTTATAGTCGTATGTACATACATGTATATGTATATGTATATGATGGAAAAAAGAAAAACCATAGTAAATGCAACAAATTATTTATATTTATTAAAATATTACGTATACGCCATGTGCTCTATGGAGCGAATTGAATGTGATCAAAAGTAAACTGAAAGTAGATAAAAACATAAACATTTATCCGATATTTGAGCTGGAAATAGTTGAAATTGAGAGAGGAAATATATTATTAATATATAATTGATATTAGCATTATGCGATAAGAAATGGAAATACAAAAAAAAAAAAAAAAACGAAATTGACTACTTGGCTACAAGCAAAAGATTCAATCAACGATTGTAATAATATACTAAATAAATAAATTAATAACATTGATGAAGCATTGTGAATCGATATAAATATTATAATTAATATAATTTGTATTGAATTTTCATTTTTAAATTGCCTTTTTTCTGTTTATGTGTTTGCTTGTTGATTGACAAACTTTTAATCAATTTGACTTCAATCAAATTTATCATGTCGTTAATTGGGCAATTAGATCATCTCGACATTATAGTATATACACTATGACTGTGGCATTATATCATCAGCATCATTTATATTAATTTTTAAATATAATTTTTAACTTATTTATTTATTATAAAACTCATTTCGGGCGGCTACTGACTTTGATCTAACGTATTTATCGCAATGAATTGTAGTTCACGGTGCAATCGCGAATCAGTCAAGCAATTCATAAAGCATTCGATTTTCGCTTATAGGCTGCACTCTGACTACTCAAACAAGTACTCATATTCACATTCATATTCACATTCATATTCATACTCATACTGACAGACGTCAAAATCAAATGCCATACAATTTGCCCAGCTGACAAGTGGATTTCCGTCTGAGCCAGTGACAAAACAACAAAATGATGGAAAAATTAAACATAAAATAACAAAAACAAAAACAAAAAAAAAAACGAAAAAGCGTAAAAAAAAGAAAATTTTTAATGTAATGCTTGAAAAGTTTTTGTCAAAGTTTTTGACAGCAAGCCACCAACAAGGCAACACGTACATATACATACATACACATTGAAATTCACTTAGCCATCCAGAGAGCATAAAAAACTAAGCCAAAAACTACAAACAAAAAAAACCAAATATTTATAAATAAATAAATAATATGAAAGAAACGAAAAACAAGAAAGCAGATTAACTTGGTTACACCGAATATCAAACACCCTTTAAATTTTTCAACCATTTTTTTTAAATATTTTATAATAATAAATAAATACACTTTTAGATTTTTAACTAATTTTGCTGTCAATGACCGAAACGAATCAATTTGATTTTAATTGTAATTCGATGTTTTTTTTTGTTTCATTTGAAACTTTAATTTATTTAATAAAATATGGTTTTAAATTTTTTATATTTTACATTATAGTTTTTTCGATTGACGACAAATAAATAAAGAAATAAATAAACACTTGATCTGAATGAAAATAATAATTTAAATGAAAATATCCATGATTATGAGAGTTTTGAAAATATTTCATAAATATATATTTTATTTATCTTAGTTTATAAAATAAATAAATCTAAAAATATATATCAGAGATAAATTTTCAAAATTGTATAAATTTTTTTTTTTTGTTTGTTTTTGTGTTAAGAGATGTTTGTCATAAATGAAATATCCTTAGTAAGGGTATCACGTTGATTGCAGCATGAAAATTATTTTAGTTTTTTTTTACAAAGTATTATTATTATTATTATTATTTTTTTTTTTTTTTTTGTAAAAAGAGGCGTCGCTGCCTGTCCAAAAAGTGAAATATATTGTATTTTATTACGATATGCTTGCATTATGCAAAATCATTATTAACTCGAATAACGGAGACAAATGGGGATAACTAGGAAAAGAAAGCGAGTGAGGGAGGGTGAAGGCGACAGAGAAAGTGAGAAAGAGAGAGAGAGAGAGAGGCATAGAGATCCTAAGTGGCTAAAATATGATGCAAGAGCAATAACGATGATGATCTTGGCCAGCAGGTTGGCAAATTTTTTTTTTTGTATTTTTTATTTTCGCGAAACCACTTATACAGTCGATTGCAATCAGATTGGGCCAAAAATGAAATAAGTACTTCGGGTAACGGTCTATCAGTCGATTGGTCAATCGGTCTATCGGTCGATTGGTCTATCGGTCGATCGGTCGCTCGGCTTATTGGAGCGTTTAATTTTGGCTTAATTGCGATAGTTAAATCACAAAATTAATGTGCATCGTAGAAAGCGACGTCAACGAATATAAAATAATTGTCGATCGTCTTCGTGGTTCGATGTAATGGCTCGTAATGGATGATAACGTCAATGGTGTATGTATGTATGCATGTATGTATGTATGTATGTGTTTTGTCCATCGGCGAGACCGTTAGCTAAATGAACTGTTAGATAATCTGGACAAAATAACAACGACAGAAAAGAAAAAGAAAAACAATAATTAAATAAAACAAAAGAAGAAAAAAGAGATAGGGAGAGAGAGAGAGAGAGAGAGAGAAGAGGAAAAACAACAATAACAACATCTGAAAAATGCATTCAATGTAACATTAACAACAATTATGGCCAAAGTATTTGTGGCCATACAACTTGGCTATAACTCGTCTACGTGCCATCCATTCTAAATGAGCCATATACATACCATACCATACCATAACATACCGTACCCAACAAACAGTAAGAAATACTCGCAACATTTCAAACTGAAACTGGAAGCTCAACTGCAACTGCAACTGGAACTGCAATTGCAACTGGAACTGGAACTGGTAGTGAGTGGAAAACTGGAAAATCTCAACTGCAACAGGCTCCAGCCATCATTTCGAAATGCTCCCAAATAGATAACACCTCAAATTGCCCAAGCCAGTCCCCCCCCCCCCCAGCCATATTTAATAATTAGTTTTTCCTTTTAATTTTGGCACGTTTTAAAAGATTTTCATTTCTTTTTTCGTTTTACTTCTTTGTTTCCAAGTAAACACAACAAATACCCTTCCAAAAGTGTCGAGTCCTTAGAAATTTTAGTTCACATGAATTTAGTTGACTTTTTCACATGGTTTTATTTTAATTTACTTTATTTAAATAAAATTAATAATCATTTTTATTTTATTGATTTTATTTAAAACTTAATTATAATTAATACGAATTTTCCAAATTAAATGTAATTTCAATTTAAAAACTAGTTTTTCATTAATTTGTATTCACATTCTAGAAATTATTTTAAAGAGATTTCAATTTTAACAATGATTGATTGACTGATTGATTGATTGATTTCTCATGTTTATTCACATTTGATGATTTAGTTTTCAAGAATAATTTATTCTTAAATGAATTTAATTTCAAATTTTCACTAAATTTAACAAAAGCGAAAAGTAAGAAATATTAATTAAATAAATTGGAATTTTTTTAAACGCCTTTTTTGGCTTAAATAAAAAAAAATATATCAAATAAATAAATAGAAAATTTTTAAGCGCCTCTTTTGGCTTAAAGCGTAAAACAAATGTTTTCGTATTAATTAAATATTTTTTAAATTTGAAAGTCACAAATTTTCAATTTAATTGGGAAGATAAAACTATTCATAAAATATTCAAATTAAAGAATAAAATTAATAAAAATAATAAATACAATATATATTTGATGTACATATATGTATATATATTTAATATATAATTATGTATATGTATGTATATGAACCTGTTAATGTTGACGAGTTTCTTGTAAAGATCGGATGAACTCAATCTACATTCACAGCGCTCCACAATGGACAGGTTACCGGATGTGGGAGTGCGGCTGGTGCTAGTGCTGCTGCAGTGCATCATGCTGTTGACGAGGGTTGGAGCATTGCCTACCATACAGCAGCTGGGACAGAATAGTGGCGCCAACTATGTGCAGCAGCTGGACAAGAGCTTCTTCCAGCCGCCGGAGATTGAGCAAACCATCAATGAAGTGCAGAAAATATTGGCAAATGATCCGGCGTTGCCCCGACTGACACGGTAAGTGTTAAGGATGGGATGCTAGTGATGCTAGTGACACCTCTAATGCTGAGTCGATTTTCTTGCTTGCAGTGGGGAGATCGAGGAGCTCTATGAGAAGGTAACCCGCGAGGAGTACGAGAAGAGCATCGAAGCCGGCGACATGAGCCGGGCGGATAGCATGCGAGCATTGATGCTGGTGTTGCCCTACAACACGGACAACAATACCGAGGAGAATCTGCAGGAGCTGTACACGCGTCCGCCAGTGACACGGGTAATAGATGCATATACGCCGCCAGATCCCATCAAATTCTTGACGCCCGATCCCAGTGCATTGCCACGCAGCACTGTGCCCGGTGGCAATCCCGCTGTGGCAGCGACCACCTATAAGCCCGCCTATGGCACGCTGCCCAAGCAGCTGCTCCCTGCACCAACGGCCACTACATACCATCCGCCGGCACCAGCTCCTGTCATGTACCAGCTGACCCCATCAATGGCCAAGCCAAGCATGGACTTCCAGCCGGTCACCCAGCGACCGCAGGCTTTTGACTTTGCCAGCCCACAAATCCCACTAAATCCGCTTCGTCCGGTTGTCCAGAACACACAGCGTTTCAGCTCGCATTACAATGCAAAGAATGCCCAATTCCTGCGGAAACCAAAGCCGGCAGCGAGTAGCACAGTCAAGCCCGTGGCGGATATATTGGAGAGTCTGGGCATTGTGGGCGGAGCTGCTGGTGGGGCGCAGGCAACGCACAAACGGTACGCCATTGATGACTATTATCCGGCGGAGAGTGCCCCACAGCCAGTTGTCGCTATAGCGGATTTGCGTGGTCTCCAGAGTGCGCGCATACGGCCGGATGCCTATTCAAATTTCAAGCCGCTTAATATTGGCGAGGAACTGCGCGTCAAGCCGGAGGTCGAGGGCTATCTCACCCGGTTTGGCATTGTGAAGAAATCGCCCAAGGCGCTGAAGAAAGCCGCACCCACTGAGGAGCCAGCCGGCGCCCACACAGAGCTATCCACGGCCACTGCCAAGTTGCCCCTTCAGAGCAATGCGGAGCTGGTCAAATTGCTTGAAAATCTGCAGGAGCTGGAGCGGTTGCAGTCGAAGGCAACGCGAGCGATACCAAGTACCAGCAGCACCACTAGCACCTCCACCACAACAACGACGACGACAACAACGACTACAGCGGCGCCTCCATCCACAGAGTTTGCCAACTCTCAATTGATCACCCATGGAGAACCCATGCTCATCGAGCCGAAGAAACCGCGAAGACGCATCGATCCTAATATTGATATCAACTTTGGCAATGCTGGCAACCAGCACAAGTCATCTACCTCAATGGACGAGATCTCCAAGCTGCTGCTGAATTTGCAGGAGCTGGAGAAGCTGCAGATTAAACCGGAGAATGTGCTCAAGGCAACCAGTCCTGGCATCCAGGCGCTGAGCCATCGATTCAGTGCCACCACCACCACCACTACCACAACAACCGCTGCACCAACGACAACAACAACAAGGAGAGCCACCAGCACCACCAGTTCATCTTCGGACACAGAGGATGCCCGTGAATTGCAGCTCATCCTGCGACAGCTGCAGCAGTTGGAGCAGGCTAATATTGCTCGTAAGGAAGCCACCAGGCCCATTACAACCACCACCACCACCACAACAACAAGGCCAAAGCCGGCACTGGGATTCCCCCTAAGTCTGGACTCACCGCAGGTCAATAGATTCGGCTTAGCCGACTTTGCGCAACTGCAGCGTCTCCTCAGCGATGATAGCCAACTGGAGCGCTTATACGAGCAGGCGCGCAACGGTAAAAAGAGGGTCACAAGCGCACCCAGCACCACCTCCACCTCCACCAGTACCAGTACCAGTTCCACCACAACAACCACCACCACACCGCGTCCAACGAATGCGCCAACGACTGCTGTGGATCATGCCCAGTTTGAGGCGTTGATGACACGCGTACAGCAGCTAGAGCGTCTGCAGCATCCCAAGGGGACGACGCCTGGTTTTAGCACGCGCAATGTGGCGTCCTCTGGATTTGGCAGCTCTCTGGAACTGCCCAGCAATGATTTTGCGCAATTGCAGCATTTGGCGCCATTCTCGCTGCAATCGGACCATGGCGAGGTGGAGATCTCAACGGCTGCATCGACCTCTAAGCAGCGCCAGCGGCCATTGAATAGCTTTGAGCGCAGCAATGGTCTGATCCGGGATGTGCAGCCGCAGGACTATGTGCAGCTGCAGAAGCTGCTCAGCAAGGTGCATGAGCTGGAGCGCGTCCAGCTGCAGGAGGCGCGTCCAACAAGTGGGCAACAGCTAGTTACCGCCGCCTCTGTGCGCACCCAGAATGTGAAGAGCTTGAGCGGCGCACAGATTGTCTATGCGCAGCCAGCAGATGTTGCTGATCCCGAGCAGGATCTCAAATTGGAGCTGCCCGTCTATAGGCAGCCAGCCTTGTCGGTGGCAACGCCACGACCAATATCCGATCTCAGCTCCAGCGAGGAGCTGCGTGAGTTTGCCATGTCGCAGCCGGCTCATCCGCAGAATAGTCATGGCCAGGATCAGGACTTTGCCCAGTACCAGCAGTTCTTTAGCAGCCTGGAGGACAATGCCGAACGCCAAAGCTATCACAACATGCAACCCATCTACAAGACGGTGACACCAGCGCCAGCACCAACGCCAGCGCCAACACCTGCACCCGCACCAACACCAACGCCAGCGAAGAAAACAATAGCAACAGCCACATCCCGGCCAGCGTTAAAGCAATCCGATTTGGCGGAGCTGCAAAAGCTGCTCTACAATACACAGCAGCTCCAGAAATTGGGCGTGGCGCTGCCCAATGAGCTATCACAGCAGCTGGAAAGCCAGTTTCAGTCAATGCCTAGCAGCACCACAGCCAAGAGCAGCCCCAGCTCCACCACTAGCACCACTAGCACCAGCAGCAGCACCAGCACAACACCAGCGCCATTGCCATCGCCATCGTCATCACCAATGCCAGACTCCTCGTCGCCAGCGGTGTTCTCATTGACCACCAGCAAGCCAGCATCGCCACGTCCGCCACGACCGAGTCCCACCACGCTGAGCAGCGTGGAGCTGCCCGTGTTCAGTGCCACAAAGATCATTGAGGCGGCCATAAAGCGAGCTGCCAATCGCATTGGTGTATCCACAGAGCAATCGTTCAATCTGGGTGCGGGTCTCGGCTTTCGACGTCGCAGTGACGATGTTGTGGATGTGGAGACGGATGACGGTCAGGATGGTGTGATGGATGGTGATCTGATGGCCGAATTCAGTGAGCTCAACTATCAGCTGACCAAGCCGGAGCCCAGTGACGAGGATAAGGAGCAGCCACAACTGGGCGAAAATCTTGGCGAGCTTCAGCGCCTCATTAGCAATCTGCAGCAGTTGCAGCAGCTCAATGTGAGCCTTGACCAGGTGACCCCAGCAACATCCGTCCTAACGCAATCACAGGCGGATGCCCTCTATCTGCAGTCGCTGCAGTCCGAGCAGCTGGACACCAATGAGACGCCCAAGTCGCGCAGGCAGAGTGCAACCAATAGTAGCAGCACCAGTAGCATCGATAGCACAAATACATCCAGCACAGCTGCTCCAGATGCTGAGATGGAAGCGGTCACAACGCAGGAGCCAACGCGCATCAGTCTGGACCTGAGCTTGGACGATGCGACGGTGGACATGGGATTGGCATCATCGAACGTAACGACTAGCACCACAACTGAGGCGAGTAGCCCCAGTTCCACGGAGGAAAGTCGCAATGGCTCCTTCAACGATCTGGCAGATTCGTTTGCACCCGATCCCGTTTCAGAAGAGCCGCCGCCACCCAAAAAGAAGAATGGCTTCTATTTTCTGGCCGATTGGAATTCGTTTCTGGAAGTGGGCGAAGGCGATGACCAGGTGATCGTCCGACTAAGTCCTAAGATCGGGGATCCCCGTGACTTTCTGGCCGTCTAGATGTGGCTAAAAACTTGCGGCCAATTCGCCAAACAGCTGGCAGTGTACATAACTGTTATCCATATCCGTATCCTAATTATCCTTTTCCTTATCGATATAACAGGAATTCAAGGATATTCCTGTCTTTATCCTTATCCTTATCTATATTCCAATCCGAATCCATATCATTCAGTTACACAACCAATAGAACATTTTTATCTTTGTTTTCTTCTCTCCTTTATTTATCTTTATCTGTATCTTCATTTATATCTTCATTCTTATGCATTTATATTCATCCTTATTCATTTCCCTAGCCGTATCCTTATCCATATCCTTCCATATACTTATCCTTAGCCAAATGCCTATCTGCTATCCTTCATGCTCATCTTCTTCCTTATTAATTGCTTTTATCCTCATTCTCATCCTCATCCTCGTCCGTATCCGTATCCATATCCTTATTATTATTCTTATCCTTAACGATATTGCGTGTGCGTGTGTGCGTGTGTGTGTGTGAGTGTCCGTGTCTGTGCGTGTATTGTATTTATTTTAGTCACTGGTTTTTTTTTCCTCCGCCGCCTAAGGGTCCGGCCCTATCTGGGTGTCCGGGTCATAGTCATAAGTTGGGGCCTACGCCGAAGTTTTCTAAGAGTCAATAATAAAGAATGTGCATACATAATTATACTATATACATAAATGTATATGTATATGTATATGTATATGTATATGTATGTACTACATACTATATGGTATATTATAATATATATAGGTATATTGTATATGTATATAATCATAAACAAATTTAGAATCTTAACATATAATGCATGAATTTTACAAATAGTTTAATAAAGATCTGTAACTAAATTTCACAAAAAAACAAAAAAACAAAAAAATAAAAAAATGTGGCAACTTTTTTTAACAGATGTCTTTGTCTCGCTCCCCCTCTCTCTCTCTCTTTCTCACTTTCTGTCTACAAATTAATATTCTTTGCTTTTCATTTACAAACGAATCAAAGAAATATTACATTGCCAGAAAGCGAAGGATATACAAGGATATACACATATATATATATATTATTTAATATGAATAATAGGCGATAAATAGTTGTATTGTATATGGCAATATGGTATATTATATAATACTATGATACATGATTTCAAATGTCTCCTCTTACAAAAAAATAAGTAAACAATGCAATTAACAATCGACAAATTCAACAAATAGTTTCTATTATTTACAATGTAATCCGGATTCAAAAAGTCCTGGTATGACCAGCTCGTAGAAGATTATTTCACGGGGCTGAACTACGGCCAGCATATATAGAGCGCCGGGTGGTTGCCGCAAGGGGAGGCGAAGGGCAAGCAATTGCAGCACAAATGGTTCAGGGTTCGTTTCATTGGGCTGAAACTGGGCGAAGGACACAAATCCTTGAATGCCGCGGTAAATGAAGACGCGCACACGATTCGAATCCTCGACAAAGGCGAGCAGGGTCTCGTCGTGTACACGTAAAGCGGTTAGCTGGCGCGCCTGATGACTGACTGGCAACGACTGGAACAGGGTGCCATTGGCATGATGCAGCTGTATGTAGGCTGGGACTAAAGGCGTCTCGGAGGAGGCATCAATGGTTAAGCGCGCATAAAGCAGCGTGGCATCCTGTGCAGGACCCACATGCAAGCGTATTGTTTGCACGGGCTGCCGCCACTGACCTGATGGATGTGGCAAGACCGTCGCTTGCATATTATTGCTAGCCGCGGCTATATTCTCATCCTGGATACGCACACTATCCATTTGCAATTGCAGCTGGCGCAGACGCGTAATAACCGCATGCAACTGCCTCGCATCCTCATCATCATCGGCCTCACCCGATGAATTTGCCAGGTGACTAGCATTGTTTGCCAAGAGCATCACATCGCGGACTGTATGCTCCAGTTGAAGTAGCAGCTCTTGCTGTTCCTGCTCCTGTGCCTGCGCCTGCCTACCGTTGCCCAAGAGACGAGCATTTAACGCCTTCAACTCCTCCAGCACTGGCCAAATCAGCTTAGCGCTACGCGCCGCCAATACGCGTGCCGGATTATTTGGTAATGGCATCGTGTCTGTTTCGAGCACGGCAAAGACTGTTGAACCGGATCTGGAGGCATATGATCGCAGCTGTTGCATCAGGTGTAAGAAATCCTCGATCAGAAGCTCATCAACATAGAGATCGCTTTCGGGAATGCTCAGCTGCGTGATGTTCACCTCGGCTTGCAAGCGAAACCCAAGATTCTGGAGCAGACGTCCACGCAACGTCTCATACTGCTCCTGGGTAAGCCCATGCCTGGCATCGAGCTGTGGACGCAACTGGGAATCAATGCTGGGTGAGCTTAGATGCTTGATTACCTGCTCATAGCTTGGAACTCGACGTTGCAGTTGTCGTGCCTCGTGCTTTTGCTGTACTTTCAGCAATGTTCGAGCTGGGACACCAAGTGGTTCAATATGGTCACCAGTACGCCAACTTTGTAAATTTTTCAGGCTGCTGCAATTCGAGCTGGAGTGCTCCTCTGGCTCCTCTCCACTAGACTCGTAGCTAGTCATGAAGCTGAATTGCTCATTGGCAGTCTCATTTCGCAGCTGGAGCACAACAACTTCATCCACGGGCCCACTCTGGAAGCTATCCACGTTAACAAAACGTGAGCCGTTCCAACGATAGATGCGAGTCCAGCAACCGATCTCATTGAGTAGCAAATAGTTGACATCCTTTGTCGGCGACTGTAGCACAAAGACGCGACGCAAATCAGCGTATCCATCGGCTTGGGTTAGCACAAAGCTGCGACGCAGCTGCTTCACTTGATAGGGCAGACGCAGCAAACCAAATAGCCTAGCCAGCCGATGGCATAGCTCTTGATACTGTGTCATCATGGTTGCGATCTGGCGCCGATGGACAACATGATCCGTTTTCGTTACGTTCAGCCAGCGCACTCTCCAATTCCCGGTGATCAACTGCGTCGATCGTCCCTGTGCCCACAAGCTATGCTCATGCCAGTCGCTATAGTTGAAGCCATTGATTTGATAATGCGTATACAAATCCGGCGCATGCAGTTGGGTGAAATAGAGTGGCGTCTGCAAGCGCAGCTGCTTCTCATGCAGCGTGGCCACGTCGCTTAAATTGAGATTTGGATCTCCATTGATGGGCGAATGTGCAACCAGGGCGCCTTTTACATGCATCGATTGCAATATCAGCGGCGTCTCCACGTGTTGTTTATGCGGCGCATTGGTCTAAATAATTGAATGGATATGAATGTGGGTTTGGCTTTGGAGCTGTTGCATGGACAAAGGAGCAGAATTACGCTTACCAGTAAAGTGTTGGCATATTCCTCGGTCAGATTGAATCCATTCACCAGTCCATGTAACTGAACTTGACCATCATCCAGATGGAGCTCCTTGGCTAGCAGCGGATGACTTAAATTTTGTGCCGTATGAAGCGTCACCACGCGAGACAAGTTCAATTCATTGACCTGGCCAATCTGGAGCACATTGTTATCCAAAGAGCCTGAAGCAAAGGTAACGGGTCCTGCAAAAAGTACGATGGATTAAAGATGATGGATTGATGGATTGATTTAATTGATTTACGTTCGGCTTGCCAGTTGCGATCCACACGTATGGTGTCCTGAATCCAGTCACGGATATTGCATCCATTTAGGAGCATGGACCGTTGGAAAACTACTTGCTCCGCCTGCAGCTGAGTCAGCTGAACAGGCGCCTCAAAGTGCACAGGCGTGTGCACGGTGACCTCCCTGGAATCACTGTTGCCATCAATGAAGATTAACTGCTCCAGCAGCTGCTCCAGCTGTATGCCATTCAGTTGGACAATGTGCGCACCACCGTGAATACTTACGCGGCCCGTAAATATTTTGTGGCTATCAACTTGCAGAAGCGGCTGGCGTTTATCGAGCACATCGTCAAAGAAGTCTTGGAGTGGCTGAAGACTACGATTGCCAAGATGGCCGAATACCGTCAGATCCTGCAGCTGCATTTGGTCAAACTTAATGATTCCACGATGCACAAAGGCACCTAGCTGTGGATGCCAGGACAGCAGCTTCTCCAGCTGGCTGCTAGCTTGGCTATTTAGTTCGCCATGTAGCTGTAACTGAGCCACATGGAGTTGACCCTCCAACAGAAGCTCCCCATCAAAGTTCAGAGGCTGCAACCTGTTGGCAAATGCATCAAAGGGCACACCGTTTAGAGCCTGCAACTCCAGAGTGTCCAGGACGCGTACGTTTCCCTCAAAGCGCTTGGTGCCGACAATAAGCAGCTCTTGCTCCTGATCAGAGCGAAAAACTATATCCTCGAGCAGCTCGGGCAGCAGTCTATTATTGTAGCTGCCCTCTACGTTCAGATCACTGGCAAATATCGGCGCCTGCTCGAAGCGCCAGCGTGTAGGCAGCTCGTTTGACTGATCCAACCATACAACCTCGCGTTGCAGTTGCGCCACATTGTGTTTGTTTAACCTATTCTCGACGAGCACCGCGCCGCTAACAGCAATTTGCTGCACCTGCAGCTGGCCATGAAGGATAAGCAATGGCAATTCATCCAGCTGCTGAAGGAAACCTAATAGCAGCTCGGCATTAAGACCCTGCAACTTCAACGCCTCTATGCCCATTGGTAGAATCAGATCCTGAACTTGCAGCGTGTCCATGCGCGGTGCACTCGAGAGCAACTCACTAAGCTGGCGTCCATTTATATGACCTCCGCCGGTGACATTGCGCGTGACATCCAGTTGCTCAGCCTGCAAGCGCTCGAAGTGCGCCTGATTAAGATGCAGCGGCTCGTGCAGCGTCTGATAGCCAGTGGATAGTGGCACATTGTTCAGGGTGCGCACCACCAGCAGCTCAGCTAGCTGAGGTTCGTTATGCTCACTGAACCGCAGGGTTGTACTTGGCGCCAACAGTGGACCATCAATACGCAACGCTTGGCCAAGAAGCTGCTCAAGCTGGATGCCATCGTAAGTGCCGCTTAGCTGCAGCTCGTGGAAGTAAACATAACCAGCCAAGCTGCTTAGATTGTGCAGCGTCTGGTCTGTGTGCTTGGTCACAAAACGGTCAATGGGAATGCCACTTAGTTTGTTATCCAACACATGAGCATCCACGGGCAGTGACAGGTTCTGCACATGCTTTGGCGCCGGTATCAGTAGTTCCTCGTTGGCGTCTGATGGCCGTAACGCCAGATCACCCAAAAGCGAATCATAGCTCTCGTTGTTGAGCAGTCCACGCAGATGCAGTGGTCCATTAACAATGAGCTGGTCAAAGTGGCATGCGGCCAGAATGTGATGCGACTGGGACAGCGTTGGATTCAGTGGCGCCTGCTCAATTTGTCTACCTTGGGCACTGCCATTGAGCTGGAAAACATGATCGTAGAGAGATTAGCCTTTAAACTCAGTGCCTGTGGGGAATGTGTTCACCTGTAACTCCTCGGACACTTCCAACTGTGCAAAGGTAACCCATCCCGGCCAGTCCTGGTCATCTCTCAATGTGATTGCATCCATGGGATCGATACCATTAATGCTAGTTGTATCCAACGCATTTACAGCTTAAAGTAGAAAAAAATCCACTTTAGCCTTTTCGCCTTCCATCCGCGCTGAAAAAAAAGAGGATGAACTTACTCAGTGTTTGGGTAAATTGCTTAGGCACATGAACAATGCTGGTGGAGATGTCCTGCGACCAGAGATAATCGTTGGGAAAACTTAGCTTATTCAGTGTGCCCAGATGCAACGATTCCTCAAAGACAATATCCTAAAACGACACAAAAAATTTTAAATAATTCTTCAGCCGAAAACCGTTATCCCAGATCAACGTACGCCCTGTACCGCCAGCTGTGGCAGCTGCAGTGGCTCCTGTCGCCACACCAAATCCCGCATGAAGTCCGTCCATGATAACCCATTGATAAATTCACAAAATAGATCTCCAGGCAGTTGCAGACGCTTTTCCGATCTTGTGGGCAGATTTTGGGGTTCACTTGGTACTCGGCGCTGTAGGAGCTTCAGGTGCTGCACGTTGATAGAGCCGTTCAACTGTAAGGTAGCATTGTGGACATAGAAGGGCATGTGGTTAAGATTTTTGATGCTTAGCTCCTGCACATCAACCACATCAAAGTCTAGCTCCACATAGTGGTAGGGGAAAAGCTGCGGCTCCCGCTTGGCACGGCCTCCTCCTGTGGAGAGTAGAAGCTGCTTTAACAGACGTATCTGCTGAAGCAGCTCGTGCAGATCAAGAGAAGTATCCTCCGCTGTCCAAGGCACCTCGTTCACGTGCAGTGCCGCTATGGGAGCGCCTTCGTTAATGAGCAACGGCGTGTCCACTTCCTCATATGGCATCAACTCGGGCTGTGAAGCTTGGAGGAGCTGCTCGGCTAGCAGTACCAACTTGTCCTGCTCCTCAACCCAGTCGCGCATGAAGTCGTGTATCTCTTGCAGATCATGCAACTCTGAGTTACGTGGCAATAGCTTCGTCTGCAGGCGAAAGAGACCCGAAGGTGCTGAATGACGCGGCACCAACAACATCGGTAGCTGCATATGCCGAAGGAGTACAGCTCCCACTAAGCCCATGTCACGCTGTTCATCCAGCATACAGCCGGCGCCATGGAGTATCTGTGCACCCTGCTCACAAGGTGCCGGCAGGCCGGCCTCAAACGCATCGCCATTCCAGACGAGCACTTCCAGCTGGAGCACAGTGTGCGTATCAAAATAAACGCGATGCTGTACGATCAGCAGCAAATCATCTCGATAGCTGCGCACGGGCACAGGCAAAAAGAGTTCCACCAAACCAAAGTTCTGGCCCAACACCGTCCTGGGCACCAACTGACCGTGCACATAGGCGAGTATTTGTGGCCGCTGGCCGCCCAGCGCCAAATAACTGCGTCCGCCCATTTGGAAGGCAGCAATATCGGCAATTTTAGGTGCATCCAGCCGCTGGCGAAGCTGTAGCTGCAGGCCCGCATCTGGGGCAAGTTCGCGCATATTGTGCTTATAGATAATCGCTTCGTTTGTCTGACCCACAGCCAGCAGCAAATCCCGGCCCGTATCCATAACCGCAAGCGCAGTTATCGCCTGTTTCAGTTGCAGACGCTGCACGATCCAGAACTCCAACGCATCCATGTCAAAAGCATAGATGCTTAACGTTTGATTGTGAGCCAGGACAATATACTCGCGATTCTCAACGGAGAATGGCAAAAGCTTGTCAACATGACTGCCCAGGGGCCAATGCCAGAATTGCGTTAAGCCCGTGTCCTCCTCTAAACGAAACCAGAGCAGCTGCTGGTCTGTGGCCAAGAGGATCAGACTCTCCTGAAGCTGTGATCTCGCATTCCAGCGCTCGTAACTGAGCATGGAATCAATGCCCGTTGCCACTAGTAAAAGTTGCAATTCTTCATATTCATTATGGTCGTGGATTTCGGGCATAGAGAGTTGCTTCAGTAGAATCAAGTCACCGCTGCGACGACCCACCAAATACAGACTGTGATTCTTTTGAAGCTGAAACCAATGAGAAACATCTGCGCCCAGTGAAAAGTGCAGATCTTCAACGATCCGACTGAGTACCAGCATTTCACGTGTACGTCGTTTAGAAAGTTCCAATTGCTGAAGTTGCGCCAGGTCAATATCCATTGGAGACGCATCCACGACATTAGCTTCTTTATCTTCCGACCCACTGTTGCCCAGCATTTCCGCCTGAGCACTAACTATTAATTCACTTGCTTGTCCATGAGTGCTACCAGTTCGATTTTTGATGGATGCATCCAGTTGACGCACCTCTTCTGTATGCCCCTGACGGGCCACTGCCTGATTTATCTCAGTTCGCAGCTTTTGTGCAGTTTGAAGCGTCGATGTTGTAACTTGTACATGGCTGGGGCCTACACTGTGCCAACTGCCTGGCGAAATGCCTTGCCTTGTCCATTCGGGCTGCACTACGACGCCCTACGACACCAAATAAACGCAATGAATCAAATCCTTGTCATAGGCCTAGGAACTCGGGACATCTACTTACCGCTTGAGTTTCCGCCTCGCCCGCTTCGAATGCTTCGTTCAAGTCGCTGCGCAGCTTGGCGACCTCTGCTCGTTGCCTTGCCAAATCTGTGGATGAAGCAGATCCGGATGTCGATTTTACTCCATGACTGCCATAGATGATGCACATCAGCAGGCACAGCAATAATTTCATATTGTTCGCTTCCTTTTCCAGTCATAAAAGATCCAAAACATACAATAAATTACGATACGAGATTACTTTTAATAACAAGCAGCACGTGTACAAAATTATTATGTATATTCTTTCTTCACATATTTACAAAATTAACCGTTGCAATTGGGTAGCGTTGCCACATCGGTACATTTGATCTCCCGATAACGATTACAACGAAAGCTTAGCGCCAAAAGACAATTTGAATCCAAAATTAATTTTAACGGATAATTATTAAAAAAATTATAATCATTTTAATATGGCAAAAAGAAAAAAATAATATTTTGAAAACATATTTTCAACAAATTATTTTTTTACGTAATTCGATTATTTTTATACAATTTTAATTTAATCGCAGGATAAATAAATAAAACGAACATTACAAATAGCCTAAAAGCACTTACCAAACATCATAATGGACTAGACGTCTTTGGAAATAATTTGAGATTCAAAAAACTTTGTATTTGTCTGGCCCAAAGTCCATACTTAAAGTAGCCCGTAACCAAAACAACGATGCATAGATTCTAATATGTTTTCTGTTTGGTAAGTGCTAAAAACTTGCATCCTTGAAAATCAATGCAATAAAAAAAAAAAATCAGGAGAAGCCTAAAAGTCTGCTATATATATATGATCTTTATTTTACGCTAGCGAAGACACGAGCCCATGTTAAAACCGTTAAGCCTGTTACTATTTTAATAACTCTAATTTTTTGTAATTTATGTAGATATAAAAATATATATTTTTTTAATTTTAAAATTTCACGTAAATATACTAATTTTTATATGATTGATGTGTGATGGATGATAAAAAAAGGACAGCCCCATTGTTGCAAGTCTGGTAAATCTAAAATTGTTGACTGATTCGCATTTAAATGAAACAGATTTAATGAAAAACGTTTACATAAAACATTTTTGTTTATAATCTTAAATTATTATTTAGAAAATTTTGAGAATATCTTAATAATTATATACATATGTATGTATATAGTTCTGCAAATAAATTGTTCGTTGAACATTTTGAATTTGAGTTATTTTATTATTATTATTAGCAAACAACAAAAAAAAAAAAATACATCTATACTATAATATATATACGCATATCGCTATCAGAGTTAAGGCTTTAATTTTTTTTTTAATTAATGCCATTTTAATATGTAATTTATAGTCAATTCCATAAATTATAAAAAGAGCGGGACAAGTGAAAGCAGCGACGCACCGAATAAAAATGGGCCACATGTTGCCACATTACCATTTGGCATCAACATACGCACCACATGGGGCATGTGGCTTGTGGATTAGACGGGTAAAGAGGTGGTTGCTATCGATGCCTTTGTATATTGTAGCTATCTTCTATGAAGATCTCTTTTTTCACGCACACTTAGATATATGTGCGTACGTACACACATGCAAACATATGAACGTACAACACATACATATGCATATGTAGCTACTGAGCGTCGTAACTGAGAGTTACTTTTTTGCAGTAAAGGTAGAACAAGCCGGTGCCTTATCTTTCTGTCAGACAATCTCTCATGCTTTTCAGTTACTCTCTTTTACACACACACACACATATGTGCATATTCATTCACTCTCCCTCTGTGTCTGTTTCTTTATGACCCAGCGGCACAAGTTCACTATACGGAATCAGTTACCTTTTCTATGCTTTGTGAAATTAGTTACAACTCATTACAATTATCCATGGACAGGGCCACTATTGTACGCAAAAGAAGTATAAATTATTAATTGAACTTAATTAAAATTTACATAAGTACAAACGTACATTCAAATTTTATATCTCAGATTACTATACCTATTATCAGTCATCTTTTTGAAACTAAACTATCAAGAAATTCATTGTTTTTCTATTTTTCTCAATATTCTACACTAAATAAAATTGTAAATTGTATAAGCATAAAGTAAGAATTAAATTAAAATTATTCATAAGTGGTAAAACTCGATAACAATTACATTCTATGCGTACGATTCGAAATTTGTGTGTGCGTGATCGAGGCATTTTACGCACGCAACTGCAAAAATTGTGTGCCGCTGGATAGTCTCTTTGTGTCTCTCCCTCTCTCTTTCTCTCTCTCTCTCAAAATGGATCTTTGCGCCAACATATTGGGTAACGTAGCACCGGGCGACGACGAGATAGCCCGAACGGTTAGTTCTTCGACGAAATTCAGCGTTTTTTGACGTTTGTTCTTATTGCTTACACACAGATACAAACAAACACGCATACACGCACACACAGCACACTCATACACGCACATGCTAAGAACAACCACCAAGCGAACCTACGAGCCGTAAAAATTACGTTTTTTTGTTGTTGTGTTGAGTTTCTCGTATATTTTAATTTAAAAAGCTCGGCAAAAGAAAGTGAAATTAAATATATATAATTAAAAAGTATGCATATATGTGAATGTTCAAGACAGCTAAATAATTAATAAATAAATGTAAAAGAAATATTAATATTATATATACATACATATACATATGCGTACATATGTATGTATATTTATGCACATACATACATACATATGTATAACAAATTAAACGTGTTCATATCAAGCTTTTGCTCTTGCCGTTTTTATGGTACGCGACCTGTGAACTTATCATCGTAACACTGACAAAAACAACAACAACAACAATAACAATAATAGTACAAAAACTGCCCATAACAACAACTAAATATAATTAAACAGCGCATGCTTTACTTAATACTATGGGTCTGTGTGTGTGTGTGTGTGTGAGTGTATGTTGTGTGTGAGTGTTGTTGTTGTTGTTGTTGTTGTCTTTGCAGCGGTTCAAGTTGAAAGCACATTAATTGCCCCAACGGCGTCTGATTGTCAACATTTATACAACTTGTTGCTGTTATTGTTGTTTGTTTCATACCCTTTGCAAAGAGTATCATGATATTATCCACAATTATGTAATATCCAAAATCATGATTAGCATACATATGTATATATACATATAATACATACATACATACATACATTGCTCATAATCTAAATAACAATTTGATCTGATAATTTAAAACGTGCTGAAATTATTATTATTATTAAATACATATGTACATACATGCATGTATGTAAACAGAAAGGCTATCAATTATTTACATATGTATATCAATTAGCAGCCATTAATTTATACGTTCTGAGTGGATTGGAATTGAGATCAGATGTCATTATCATACGCTCACATATGTATATATGCATGTATGTACTAACTTAATCAAATTGCAAGTGTATAGATTTTTCGGCTTATAAAAAATTAGTTAAGTTCATGCGATATTTTTTATTTATTTTTCGTCGTTTTTTGTTTTTGTAATTTTTTATTGGACTTATTAAACTGTTTGGCCTGCAAAAACATTTTCGAACTGCTTGCGATTCGCATATTGTTTTCTGTTCTTTTTTTTTATTTTTTTTATTTTTGCTTTCGCTCGCATTTCGCGTCGCTGTCTCGCATTTCCTGTCCGGCACCCAGACGGACAGAGTGAAGCTTGAGACTGCGACACGACGAAACTGAAACAGCGACTGCGACTGCGATTGTAACTGTGACTGTGACTGTGACTGTGACTGTGATTGAGTCGTAGACGTTGACTGGGTAAGGCAACACTTGCTTATCCGTCCGGTCGTCGCTCCTTATTGGTGTCGGTGTCGGTGCCGGTGCCGGTGCCGTACATCTTAATCAAAGTCCCGTTCTCCGTTCTCCGTTTCCCGATCTCTTATCACCAAGTGTGTCTTCACGGCTTTTCCCTGCGAACTGTGTAAAATTATCAATTATCAACCTACAACTGAAAACAACATCCACAAATCTGTAGACAACAACAACAACAACAACAATAAACAATCAATTTACCAACACCGACTTACAAACACTCTTTTTACCCAGATACGGATAACACAGGATAAAATATTATATAAAAAAATTAGATGTGAAAAGTTCTGATAATTATCCTTGAATTCAAAAGAAAAATGTAAATTCAATTAATTGTTTTAATTTGATGTCAACAAGGTTACCAATAATACATACATACATATATGTATTTATGTATGTATGTATATATGTAATTTAAAAAAAACTTAATAGAATTAACAATTTTGTAATTGGAAATCTTTAGAATTGAAAGTTTCATACTTATAGACTTGGATGTATGTACATATGTATTATGTTTTGTATGTAATTATGTATGTAGTATTTGAAAATAACACTAAAAAAAGTATCAACAATTTAACAAGTTTAACATTAAATAATTTCCAGCATACAAAGCTAAACGTAAAAAGAGTTAATAGCACAAAATAAAAAAGAATACAATGAGAAATTAAATGAAATTAAGTTATTATCTGCAATAAACACAACGCTCAAACAATCCAGCGACTGTCCGTTACATACAAACATATGTATATACATACACAGATATAAATATATTATAAATATATACATACATACATACATATGTATTTACATACATACGTTTGAGTAGTTCAAGCATTGGTAAGAGCATTTAAACAGAAACTGACCACTGGGCTATAAACACCTGCACAGGTGAGTGAGAAAAATAATGTGGTCAGGTGCGGCGCAAGGGGGAGGGGGGGCAGTGTGGTGGATAGTCGTATTAGGAGGGTGGGTAGGGGTAGCAGGGGGGTACAGCAATTAGACTGAAGGCCATTAGTTATTGTGCAAAAAGCGGTGCGTACAGTACAAAAAAAAAGCAAACAAAAAGTAAACAAAAATGAAACATAAGAAAATATTTATATTTTTAAAATTGCCAAATAAATAAAGCCAGCTCACTCTCACCATATTCCCCGACCGATCAAAGTCGAATCGGATCGAAATGGAACGCAATGTTGATCATCAGTTTTTTTCTTTTTTTTTCTTTTGTTTTTTTTTTTCAATTTATCTTCTCAGTTTTTGCGTGTCTTTTTTTGTTGTGGACCAAATAGTTTTCTGAGCTGTTTGTTTATTTAATTAGCATTTACGTTTGTATGTGCATATGTATGTGTGTATGTATGTGTATATGGTATGTGCGGTTATTTTGCTAATTTAGGGCGGGGGGAGTGCGGGGAATATGCCGACACACAGAGGGAGGCCGGACAAATATTAAAGCAACAAAAAAAAATATTTTTAAAAAACCGCCACAAACATCTGAGACGCTTTGCAAGATTTACCACCGCACCGCAATCGCCTCCACATGGCGGCGGAGACACAATTGAATTGTTATCCATCCATCCGTACAATGTCCAATTTAGCCATTGCACCAACCGACGCCGTCGTCCGATCGTCTAAATTTAGGTGCCAGCCCGGCACCGGCTGTCGCTTATTTTCAATCTCAGCTTCATAATACGGCTCAAGTACTCACTCACAGGTTGCTGCATACATACACATGCATGTAAGCATATACACACATACATACATGCATATGTGTGTAAGTACATCCACAAGTATCTGAGTATCTACATATATGTAAATATACTGGGTATAAGTATCTGAGTATCTGAATGCATGCAAACATATTTAACATACACTGTGTATGTATGTGTGTATGTATATACCTCGTAACAGTATCTTTATTTCATTCCCCCTGCTCACACCACTGTACTTACATGCATATATGCATTGGTATGTATGTGTCCATGAAGTGGCTAGTGGCTACTGCCAAGTGCACTAAAACTACATACATACATATGCATGAGTATTAAATTGTTGAGCTAACAGCCACGGAGCATCACATACATGTGTATGTATGTATGTATGTATGTATATGAATACATACGTATGCGTACGTGTCGGCTACGAATAAACGAAGTAGTTCCAAGAAAACCTTGCGTAAGCAATTCCCAAATTTAATGTCAATAAAACTGAAAGGCATACAAAAAGTAAAAAAAAAAAACGAAAAAGAAAAAGAAAAAGGAAAAGGAAAAAGAGAAAAATTCAAGCATTTTCCTCTATTAATAAGAGTTACCTGCGTATTGCACTTGACACTAAAAAAAAAAAAATAGAATCTAAAGTAAACTTCTAACTAAACTAAATTTTTAAATTATTTTTTTAATAATTTCATAAACAATTTAAACCTAATTTTATTATCAAGCAATCAATTTTTTATAAACACATACATATGTACATATATATGTAAGTATGTATTTGATTGATGAATGATGTATGGATGTGCGTCCTCAATCAACAACATCCTCACTTACCCTTCTCTCACAAGCATTAATAAAAATAATGAGCTCATTGCCTTTAGTTATTAGCACCCATCAATCAACAAATCAATCAGTCAGTCAATCAATGTGTCTTTTTCTATACACATAGTGTATGTACATAAGTTTTGTGTAAGAGTATACAATATTCTGTGCGAGCTATCAATTTCACACGAACCACGTGCCAGAGCAGCAATCAAATTGGATTTTATTGAAATTGCAATCGCTAAACGTTTCTTTCGTCTCCCCCTTTCACAGTTGGTTGTTGTTGTACCCTGCCCCATGAGCGTGGGGTGAACTGAGAAGGCCGCGGCACAACAAGCGTCCAGCACAATAATGCTGCAGCATACGATGACCAAGCGTAAGACGCTAATCATTTCCTGCTTTGGCATTGCACTGGGCCTCTGCATTGGCACCGTGCTCAAAAACTACCGGGCTCTGGAGATTGTGAAGCGATGCAGCTTACGGCCCACGAATCTGAAGACACCCAATGAGATTATTGGGCTTAATGATGAGGATACCATTCAAAATTCTCAGCGCAATTTGGTGTTTGTGGGCGTGATGACGGCCAAAACATTTATCGAGGGCCGAGCGCGAGCTGTATATGACACATGGGGCAAGGAGGTGCCGGGACGGATTGCATTCTTTAGCTCTGAGGGTAGCTACTCGGATGAGCTGCCGGTGGTGGGATTAAAGAATGTCGATGATCGCTATCCGCCACAAAAGAAATCATTCATGATGCTCTATTATATGTTTGAGCATTATATTGATCGATTTGAATGGTTTATACGTGCCGATGATGACGTCTACATGGAACCAGATAAGCTAGAGCGTTTCCTTCGCTCCATTGATAGCTCAAAGCCGCAGTTCATCGGTCAGGCGGGCAAGGGCAACAGCGAGGAGTTCGGTCTGTTATCCCTTGAATTCGATGAGAACTTTTGCATGGGCGGACCGGGTGTTATACTCAGCAGCGAAACGCTGCGCCGCGTTGCTCCGCACATACCGACCTGCTTGAAGAATCTGTATAGCACCCATGAGGACGTTGAGGTTGGGCGCTGCGTGCAAAAGTTTGCTGGAATCCCTTGCACTTGGAACTACGAGGTGGGTAGCCAACATGTAATGTAATGTCAGTCCCCGGACACGCTATACCAAGCCACGCCCACTCACTCAATTAACAGATGCAGTACATACTACGGCACAATTCTAGCGGACGTAACGCCTACACGGGCAAGCTGAAGCGCAAGGAGATTCACAACGCCATCACGCTGCATCCGATCAAGCAGGCGCCGCTAATGTATCGATTGCACTCTTATATCCAGGGCCTGAAGGCCGAGGAGCTGCGCCAGGAGTCGCTGCTGCTCCACCGGGACATCAAGCGCATGTCGCGTTACCTGGACGTGCCCGATGATAGCACCTACATGCTGCCCAGCGTCTCACCCGGTTCTCCTACGGACAACGACAGTGGCAAACGACACTTCGAGGATCATAATATTCTGGGTAAGTTTTGCATTAGCCAAAAAAATAAAATTTAATTTCTATAAATTAAAGTACAAAACATACAATATACAATTACAGTTTTTTAAATTATTAAATAATTTTTAATTTTAAATAAAAAATTTATTAATTAAAAATTTAACAAAAAGAGAACCAATTAATTAGCTTAAATATATTTCTAACGAAAACCGATTAATACATACATATGTATGTGTATGTGTATGTGCATGTGTATGTTGACAAGCATGTCGAATGAAGTATGCATACCCTGGAAATAATAAAATAAAAGGATATCACTTCTTTAAGGATCCCCAAAAAGGATCTAAAACAAAATAATTTTGAAAAGATGATTCTTCCAATACGAGACGATATAGTATTACGATTCGAACCGATAAAACGATATACATACATATGTATGTATGCATATACACATGTATATATACATGTATATGTATATTCCATTATACATACATACATACATACATACTTGTGCGTTGTCACCTGAACCGTTTTATTTGCATAAATATGAAACAAAAATTTATATTGGAAATGCTAACACATACATCTATAAATATATAATAATGATGAAGTGTGTGTGTATGTGTGTGCATGTACATACATATGTATGTACCCTGCCTAATCATAGTGTTCGCACAAAGTGGCACCATTACCTATACAGGCCGCGTATGCCATCAGGTGGGGCAGTAAATTTTGCTCCATGACGCCGCTAAAGAGATGAGACTGTGGTCCTTGGGCGAATATCGCTACATCCTCGCCAGAATGTACGCCTTTGGCGCGTATATAGCTGGGCGTAAATGAGGCTAATCAACAAACAAACAAACAAACAAGCAAATAATTTGAGATGGGATTAGAATCCGTTTCCTGAACACATATCGAAATGGCAACACTCACTTTTGCTAAGATGCGGCGCAGGATTCTCACGTTTTCCGGCCTTGTTGAGGCTTTGCCATTTGCCGATCGCATAATTGAGAGTACTGTATGGTATGCCATCCGCGTCCCTTTGGCTTGAATCCATACCCAGTATGGACGTACCGCGATTGGCATAACCAGCCATGCTAAGCGTATGCGAATGATCGGCGGTAACCACGATGAGCGTCTCACTAGCATTGGTTAGACGTGCAACTGTGTTAATCGCCGCATCAAATTCCAGTGTCTCGTCCAGTGCATAGCCGGCTCGTGTCTCGTGATGTCCGTGATCGATGCGACCACCTTCGATGAATAGGAAATATCCATTCGGCTCCAGGGCCAATCGTTCAATGGCGGCTGCTGTCATATCGCTGAGACGCGGCTGATCATTGGACGCGGCCAGGTGATAGGCCATGTGGCTATCACTGAACACACCGAGGAGGCTGCCATTGGTGTTGCTGCAGTTGCGCAATTCGGTTAGCGTGTGGGCAATGCAACCATGCGGATGTGCGTTAAGCCATTGCTTGAACAGATCACGTCCATCCGTACGCTCGCTGGCAAACTTGCCCTGCCCGCCGCCCAGTATGACGTCCAGATAGCGACCCGGTTCCTCTTCAACTAATTGCCTAGCAATGTCCAACTCTTGGGAACGTCGCTGGACATGCGCATACGTGGCCGCCGGGCTGGCATCCGTCAGTCTTGTGGTTGTAACAATGCCAGTTGCCTTGCCAGATCGTTGAGCCCACTGTGCTATCGATTCCACTGGCTTGCCCTGAGCGCTCTGACCAATGCTTCCGTAGTTGGTCTTAACGCCTGTTAAGCACGCCGTGGCCGCACATGCCGAGTCAGCCGTCTGGCTGTCCGTGCAATAGGTTTTGCTTAGTCCCGAATATGGGAATTCCTCCACAGACAGTTGGCTCTCCTCGCCACTATGCCCGGCACGTTGACCCTTTAAAATACGCGCCGCGGTCAATGTGGTTATGGACAGGCCGTCACCCAAAAGCAATATAACGTTTTTGGCCACACGCATATCGCCTCCGCCCGGTATATGCGTACGCTGCAGACGGACGGCGAGCTGGTGCTGTGCCTGCTCCAGCCAAAAGCTCGCGTTGCGCTCATCCCCATGCAGTTCGGAATACTCCACGCCGCTGGTAACCATCGTCTCGCCGGCGATCAGCAACAGAAGAAGCGCCAGGCATTGCAAATTTGTGGGCCACATGCTGCACACGTTTTATCGAGTTAACTTGACAATTGAAATCTAACTAGAAATGTTTGTCAAATGGCTTCTCCCCCATTTTAAAGGCTAACTCTGTCCCAGACATTATCGCATGTACTCCATTACGTGTGCTTGCGTTCATTCACCAAGCGCCCACCTCCATATGGGCACGCTCCAGATTAGGATACATTTACATGTCGACGACACACTGAACTCATTACGTCAAGCAGCCAGCATAAGATACAAAAGCTGTCAACTGTAATTTTAAATGAAATTCAAGCGAATGTGCCAATTCGATTAAGTCGATGTGGCAACGACCTGACCTTGCCGGACAGAGTTGCCACTTTTGCCAAATGAAAACATTTGAATTTGTTAAAGCTCTCCCACTCACTCAACGCGGCTTTGCTGAAGATTTCGAATGGTATTTTATTGTTGTAGAGCACAAAAAGTATATATTATATGTATGTACAATTATCAACATTTCAACAATTGAGTTAAGTATTTATTGCATAACTGATCTAAATAATTAACAAAATTTGATTACTTCGTTAAACAATATTCCTAATTGAATTGCAAATTACCTATAAACTAAGGCCTGGGCACAATGAGCCTGCTAAGCCTAAGTCGGCCATGCTTCCTTGGACACTTTCGCCATGTGTCAATATGATTCTGTTACATGTTGGATTTATTGGCATTGAAGCAGTCTTCAAGTGGCACTTCTCATACACATGCACACATACATACATATGTATATGTACATATGTCGGGTCTAAATTTGTAAGTGTCCATATGTGAGAACTCAATTTGAATGTGTGTGTGTGAGTGTTTTCTATGTAAAGAGTCTTCTCAACATGTTCCCGTTAGTTTCGCTGAGTGCGCTTTGTTTCGCTTATTCGCCAGATGGTCAGAATAGTTCGAATTGTTGCATAAAGTTTAATATTGTGTGCGTGACCAAATTATGTTTGATTGAGTGTGTTAGAAGAGTCACACACTAAACGATTGTCGTGCGTGCATGCTTGTGTCACTGCGCAAAACAGAGAAAAGTAGATGTCTTGCACAGCTTCATTGAAGTTGAGAGATTATGTTGAAAAAGGAAGAAAGATTAGGCGACACTCAAGACTAACCTTACAATTAATAACTATTATATTAAAAAAAAATTAAATTAAATTAACATTATGCAGTTGATTTTAAATTAATACTTTTTTGTATTTTTATTGCAAAATACGAGTATATTTTCTAATTTCCTTTCAAATTATCATTTTCAGGCATCAGTCCAGAGTTAAATAAATTTGTGCCCGCCAATACGGCGGATCTGTTGGATTGGTCCTTTGTGTCGCGCAGTCTCTATTCGGCGGGATCAGCAAATCCAAAGCAAAAAATTGACTCGGCTATGCGCGAAGGTCTCGAGGATGTTATAACCGAGGTAATGGAAAATATCAATCACTATTCACGACAACGCGGCCGCGTCATTGAATTTCGTGAGCTGCTCTATGGCTATCATCGCCTGGATGCATTACATGGCCAGGATTTGATTTTGGATCTCTTGCTTATCTACAAAAAATATCGCGGCAAAAAGATGACCGTGCCCGTGCGTCGACATCTCTACGTGCAACGTGCTTTCACTGGAATTTTTGTCAAGGAGCTGGACGAGGATTTCTACAATGTCACCTTGCAACGAAGTGAGTTTGGGCCAAATAAAAAAAATCCTACCTTTCTTCCCAATCTTTTAAAATACAATAAGCTGTTATTTACAGCCAAGTTAAGTTAGGTTTTAACATACACATTCATATTAAATTCATCTCTGATGGATTAAATATTTTCGAAATATAATTAGAGAATTGATTAACATTAATTAATTAAACTCTTTGGTATTTAAGTAAATATTGTAATATGTGTGCGAACTGACTGCATTAAATCTCTTGCAGGTTTATTGGGCAGCCTTCTGCATAGCAGCATGGCGCGTCTGAGCAGCCACTTCACGATGGCCAGCAGTCTGATCTCGCCGCAGCAGGATAAGATCGTGCTTGTGCTACCCATTGCAGGGCGCCTGGTAACCTTTGAGCGTTTCCTGTTAACCTATGAGCGCGTTTGTATAAATGCAGCGCAGCACTGTGATCTCCTGGTGGTTATCTTCGGTGCTGTCCAGGAGCTGGCAGATCATCTGCAGCTACTCAATCAGTTGCGGGCACGACACATCTACACGCAGATCAACCATATACACCGGAGTGAGCAATTCTCCCGAGGCGTTGCATTAGATATTGCGGCGCGCTCATCCTATATACAGCAGGAGGATATTATTCTGTTCATCGACGTCGACATGGTATTCGGCGTGGAGACATTGCAACGTGTTCGCATGCATACACTACGTGGCCGTCAAGTGTATCTACCCATTGTGTTTAGCCAATATGATCCGAAGCGTCGGGTCAAAGATGATGATCAAGATGCTTCCAAACTGCCGCCAATTGATGACGAGAATGGATACTTCAGACAGTTTGGCTTTGGTATTTGTGCCATTTACAAGTCAGATATCCTGGACGAAGATATTAATGGCTTTGACAAGGACATTACCGGTTGGGGTCTGGAGGATGTGAAATTTCTTGAAAAGATTGTACGCGTTGGAACACGTCCACGTGGCTTCCTAGCAAATACGGCAGAGGTACCGCTTCACTATAACGAGGCAGCAGAAAATTGGCGACGCTTGAGCGTCTTTCGTGCTCCGGATCCAACACTAGTGCACATTTACCATGACATCAGCTGCGATGTGCAGCTGGATGCGCCCCAGTACAACATGTGCCTGGGCACCAAAGCCAACTCCCTGGGCAGCACGCGTCTCATAGAGGAGCTCTTCTTCAACAATCATGAAAATGTCGAGTTCATCACCGAATTCAATCGGCAGAAGCAGCAGATCAGATGATCTTATCATATTCCACTTCCAGTATTATGAAATCCATATCCCCGTCGTGTCTATATCTGTGTTCTGCTTGTGTGTATGTATGTGCATACTATGTATGTGTGAATGGGCCAAATGAATTTGTTTTTTTTTTAAATTTTTTAATGACAACTCGAAGGTGCAACGAGTAGACGAACAGAATATGAGCACAAGAAAGAGACAGATAGAAAAAGAGAAAGGGAAATCCCCGTCTTAAAGCCTTATATGGGCGTCTCATGTATCATTTACATATACATATCTCATATTTTCAAAGTATTTTTCCATTCTTCAAGTCAATTGGGGTAAGATCAAGAAACTAATGCATCCTTTACAGCTTATGAAAATTAAGAAAATTCGAAAATTATCTTTTTTTTTTCAACGATATTTTTTATATAGTTTGACTTGATTATGTGAATGTTTTCTGAATCACAAATCATTTTCGAAAAGGCAATACATGCTGAAAATTATACCAAAAATATCTCTATTTCGAGGGGTCATAAGAGATGAGTGTGCAAAGGTAACGAATTCAGATAAAAATATTAGAAAATAGCCAACAAACAAAAGTTTCAATTAAAAACATTATTTATTATATTATTTAGGTATAAATTTGAGTAACCATCACGCGAAAATAATGCCAAAATTATTGGAATTATTTGTTTTTAATTTTTATGTATGGAGTTTTAGAATTCTTTGTTGAAAACGATGAAAACATTAACTTTTAATAATTAATTTGTTGTTTAAGTAGAATTTAAAAAAAACACAAAAGTAATGTTTGCAGTTTAAAACGCATTTTTTTTGGCCAACTGTTCCTATGTCGTTTAGTTATTTAAGCCTTAGTCAAGTGTTAAAACTATTACGATATACAGAAATATATTGAGAATATAAGGAAATGCTTTAAAGTTTATTGAAACGTTGGGAGACTTTCAGAATTTTTCATATTATTGAGACCATTTCAATTTGTCGTATCTCTAGAAACAAGTATTCCTTATATATTACTTTAAATAAAATATATAAAGTGTAAAACAATTATTATTCCTTATATCTAGAAATATCAACTATTGTTCCTGAGACAGTTGCCCTTTTTGAAGGGTAATACACATTTGAAATGTATATTTGTCAGGTTTCTTATCTATCTTAAAAATAACATACTATATATATAATATATTGTATCTGTATAGTTTATTTTCTTCGAAAGATTTGTTATACATGTACGTACTTGCTTCGAGAAACAAATCTTTAGTAAGTCTTATTATTTGTATAGTATAAATTGTAAAAATTTATTAAAAACAACATTTATATTATCATTGAAATGATAAATAAATTGTAACTAAACCTTTTTTGTTTTTTGTTTTGTGTTGTTAATAATATCACTGAAATATTTTTGACTCTGAACGCACTTTTACATGTAATCTACGGGCTGAATTCCCAGCAGTGCAAGAGATGAGTTCAAAACCTGACGAATCGCTTTGACCAAATAAATGCGCGCATACAATCTGGGCATTAAATTATCGCGATTTTGTACTAGAATTTGGTTTTGACGATAATAACGACTAAACAAACTAACCAAGTTAACAATATAGCGGACGAGTAGGTGCACGGCGCAGTGGCCCTGTTCCAGCTGTCCCAATGCTGAATCGATCAGCTCCGGAAATGCTAACAAATAGCCACAGATCAATTGCCAATCAAGCTGCAAATAAAACAATAAATTAACTTAAGCTTTCAAAGAGAGGAAGACAAGCAGATGGGGGTCGACAGAATGGTTATACGCTTTGTCAGGGTAACCAAAAGGTACTTACCTCATCGTCTAGCAGACTGAGATCAATTTGTTCAAGAGGAGGCAATGCCTTATAGACACCAGCATTCACCTGATTGGCAAAGGAGCGCAACAGTGTCTCCAGGCGTGCCGAGTTATATAGAACATAGTTGGCGCCTTTAGAGCTGCCCGAGCCGTTGCGTACGACAGTGGTGCCGCTGGCATGACGCACCTCAAACAGGTCCATGATGACAGCTGCATGGCCCAGGCGCTTCATTAGGAGCTGGAAATCGTTATCCTTAGCACAATCACGTACCCCATGGCGATGCATGGCTATAAGCAGCATGTCGTTGGAGCGCAATCTATTAAATATACAAAACAGATGTTAGCTAGACAGCAAGAGGGGCACGCAAGATTAAGGCATACTCACGCCATGTAGCTGTCACTGGTTAGGTTACTGCCAGTTTTTTTGCCTGGTTCCAATACTGGGCCGCACACTAAGCGCACAATCTTCTCTTTGGGATGCTTATCAATGAAATCATGCTGCTGGTTATTATACTCAACAGTGACAAGCAACGTATCATCGGTCTTATCTTCGAGATTCACCAAGCGCCAATTGCTGTAGTCCAACAGACGACGGATAATTAAATAAAGTTGACGAGCGCGAAACTTATGCAACTCCTTGTTGTTAAACTCAATTTCATTGATCTCGCCTTGAAGAATTAAGCAAAGCGATGGCATTTTAGCTGATCCATCATTTCCAAGCTCCTTGCGGTGACCATATTTGTCACCCTGCTGCAATATTGAACCGAGGACATAAGAAATGATTGGAGCACGCTGGAAATAGAAGGCGTAGCGCTCCTTGTGTAATTTAACAACGCTTTGCAATGGAAATATCCATTGCTTGCTGTGCTCCACCAGTTGTTTGATCGATTCGTCATCTGGCAATGTTTTCTGCGCCTCGGCTGTCAATTGTAATCCATTTCTTTGGATAAAGCATTGCCAATTCATTTTGTTTGCAGCAATACTGAAATCGCCAGACGCATTCAGATTGTCTTTATGGAAGCGTATGAGATCCCCATACCGTGGATTATGTTCTGCACCCAAATTAATGCCAAAATAGTTAACCAATTGGTGCGTCAATTCAGTTATTGGGTTGCTCGACATTTGTGCGACGACTTCTCTAAATGCACGTGTCTGGTTATAAAAATAAATATATACTATTATTACTTGTCTTTTCCGGCTTATGAACGTAATACTGCTCACCTTGTTGTATATATATGCAAACTTAGTTTGTTTGAACGCCGTGTGATTAGACCGAAAACTTTAGTCAACAAAAAGTTGCAAGCGAAAACGATAGTTTTTAAAAAGTCAAATAATGGTCTATTAATCGATAGTAATATATCGTTACATTTGTCCTTATACCCGATTTCAATTCAATTGCAATTGTTATCGATACGAAGGACTATGTCGATAAACTAGCTCAATTCTTATATTTATTTCGTTAAAATTAAATCCAATAATATTTTTTAAGAATTCAGGTGCGTAGACTCTCTAGAGTGTCTATAATATCATCTAGTAAATGGAATTTATTTTACTTTTTCTTATCGATGTTCAGTAACATCATCTTACACAACACTAGTTATCGATAACATATATATAGCAACTTACCAAACAAGAAACAAAAAATAAACAAAAAAGAAAAGAGCAGTTTATAGAAAATATAGACACTTAAATAGTATTTTGCGTATGTAAATTGTTGTATGTGTGCGAATCCTATTCGATTTAAGCAGTCACAACAAACAAGGAAGAATGCCGCGCATGCTGGTGGATCTAGGCGTTGTCTGTCTGATATGTTTGCGCGCAGAGTCCGGATATTGTTCGATTTACGGGCAGGACTTGGAGACGCCGCATATGCAAATTGTGGATAAGATACGCAGCTGCAGTGCGCTACGATTGGATAAGCCGCTACTATCTCAATTGCCTGATAAGATTTGTCACGGCTGCCGCAATGAGCTGAGCATCACGTATCGCTTCCAACAGAAATGCCTCGAGGCGCAAAAGGTATTTCAGTCAGCGGCAACAGCATCACTGCTGCTGGAAGTTGACAAGATGCAGCAAATACAGCTGGAGAAGCAACAGCAGGAGGAGCTGGAGCAGCAGCAGTTAGAGCAGTTGAAATTGCCACCTAGCCTAAAGATTAAACGCCTTGACACAGAGCCGGCCTCTAATAAAATTCGATTTTGCAGCGAAAGCGATGCGGATGCGGTGGATCTGATGCAGCGTGAGGAAACTGAATTGTCAACGCAATTGATTTTAGAAGAAATGACCGCAGTTGTATCCGATACTGAGGATGACAAAATGCTTGCAGAGGATGTCAGCTGGGCGTCAAAGTCACAAGAGGAGCAGCAACAGTCGTCGCCGACGAAATCTGAAACGGAGCTGGATAACAATCAGAATTACGAGCAGGAACTTGATGCGGAGCAATATGATGAAGACTACATACTGCCCGATGACAATCACGGTGGCCGAGAGGCAGCGCCTTGTGTCTCTGTCACAAACAACAACACTAGCAGTACCAGCACAATCATCTCAAGAAGTCGACGCTCCGCTGAGCCAAAGATTTGTGATATTTGTGGCAACACGTACAAGTATCAGCATGCCCTCAATGCGCACATGCGGCGCCACAACAACGAGCGTCCGTATCCATGCGAAGTGTGCCAGAAGGCGTTTATATCGAATGTGGAGCTGCGTCGACATATGCGCGTGCACACTGGCCAGAAACCTTATGGTTGCCATTATTGTGAGCGGCGATTTTCCGATTTTGGCAGCAGTAAAAAGCACGAGCGCATCCACACGGGTGAGCGACCGTATGTGTGCGAGGTGTGTAACAAGGGTTTTGCCTATGCCCATGTCTTATCCGTGCACCGCAGGACACATACAGGGAAAAAGCAGTTTCAATGTACGCAGTGCGATAAGGGTTTCACCAAGAAATCCTACCTGGCCGCTCACATAGAGCACCACCGGATTAATCAGCCCATTGCCATTGATGCTGTCACCGCGACAATCCGGCGATTATCTACGCAACGAAAACATCAACAAAAGCAGCGACAGCAACACCAACACCAACATCATCATCACAATCATCATCATCATCGTCATCAGCAGCAGCGGCAGCAGCAGCAGCAACAACAACAACAACAGTTGCGTTATGCCGATGATGCAGCTGATGGCGAATATGATGACGATGATGAGGCTGATGATGACGATGATAATGTTAGCGTGGGAGGCATTAAAATGGAAGGGACCCTCAACCAAATGGGCGGCGACCAGAACAAGGTGCTGGAGGAATGCATTGTAACTAATGATTTTATGTTCAACGACGAGAATGCGGATGGAGCAGAGAACGACATGGATGATTACCATGATGCTGAGCTGGATGATAGCGAATTTCAGAATGTGCAGCATGTTAAGGTGCCCTACGGTCTTGTCGGTGATTTGCTCGATGCCGAAGATCTGGTCAGCGATACCAAATACTTGATGGAATAGTTCCGCCCACTCCATCCCCTCCCCTACATCATGACCACCCGCAGTTAGTAACCACAAATTGGTACGTGAATCCAAGCATGTAAAAAAATGTTATCTTCGGCACCTCGAAGATGGTATTACCCTTGCGGATTATATTGTATGCTCCCAATTATAGTCCAAATCTTGTCAAGCCATTGGAAGGCGACAAACGGCTTTCGAACAATGAAATCTAAATACTAGCTGGCGGCTATCGATAAAGGAAGGTTGTTACATTTCTATCTATAAAATGAAAGCGACCGCTGTCTGGAAGGGTATTAAAGCAAAGAAAACTTGAAATTAGAATAGAACGCTCGCAAGCTGTGTAAATAGAATAATTGTTTGTTTGTGGAGTCGTCAATGGTTTCCAAACATAATTCAAGAACAATATTAAAGAAATGATCTCGATTTTTGTTTTTCGACCAATTTGGAGCCTCAAAACCGAAGAACAACTGTGTAAACGAGCCACAGGCTGTGCGCTCCATGTGCTCCATGTGCTCCACACACAGTGCAAACACTCGGATAATAGTTTTAGTCTCGGGTTATTTTTTTTCTCCATTTTTTTTTTCTTCCGTGAATTTAGCATTAAGGCGGCGGAGAGGGGAGAAGCTTTTTAGGCGTCATTGTAAAATTCGAGTTGATAAGTAAATAATATACAATATATATATATATATGTATGTATATATATACATTTGTATACATAATCTTCCCACCACTTGACAGCCGGATTTAGGCGAATTCTTGCACTTGTTTACAATGGGTTTGATTACGTCTTTTAAGATACAGTTACGTTGAATCAGCTTAATTAACCCCCTCCCCTCCCCCACCACTAGTTAAATAATAAATAATACTATATGTATATACTTATACATACGCATATATATACATTTAGTATATATGTATATAGTTATATAATCGTATATGCATATATTAAATTGTAATTAATTAATTAAATTATGTAATTAAATTAAATTGAATTGAATTGTAATTTCATTCTTGTTGTTTGTTTTTGTTTAAATATATAGTTTTGTATATTTGCTATAAAAAATTCAGACACAATTGAACTAACAATTCTCATTATTGTTATTAGTTTAACATATATAAATATAAATATGATTTACTTCTTGGGGGGAGGGGGGTTCGGAGCAAAATGTCACGTAATGCACACGTTTCATATTTAGCCAGGGAACACTGTCTTGGCCGGGTCTGATGCTGGTAAGACGGATGAAATGCGTGTAAGCACGTTTTGAACCGGTTTGTGGCGAGGTCAACGTTTTGGCCATGGGGCCCCATGGCTTACAGAATTATTAACATAATTTTTTTTTTGTTTTTTTCTTTTTAAATCTATTGCAAAACTTTGCCCTACACATTGAACATTTTTTTATAATAATATACATATACAAAATCAAAAAAAAAAAAAAAAAAAAATTAAAGAAAGAAAGAAAAAGTAGCAGCAACAAAAAAGAAAACAAAGTAACGAAATGAAAAGAAGAACAGAAATGTTGGTAAAGAAAATGTGAATAAATAAATTACAAATTTTCAAGGGCAAGAAGATGGAACAATAAAACTTGAACATCAACATGCGCCATGTTGTCCTAATCCTCGAAAGTGATACGGCCAGGTCCATGGTTTTTCATATATCGCCTGTACGCCTTATATCGTGGATTTTCGGCAAGCTTCTTCTTCATCTCCTCATCCTGATCAGCTTTCCACACTTCAAAATTGTCACGCTGCCACAGTTCCAGCTGTAGATACTCCTCAATCTGCTTCTCCTCAAGGGCATTAAACTGATGCTGCCCCATGCCCATGTATCGTCGTATCAGATACAGCTGCTGTTCCCGTCCGTACGGCTGTTTCAGCACCGTATACCGCCAGAACCATTGAGCGTGCCACACAATGAAATTGAATAGCGTGTATGGGCATATGAGCAACTGCACCCAGAGCACATCCCAAAGCGTTGGCTTCGCATACCCGCCCTGCACGTCCATCTTCTCTTCAATCACTTTGCGTATGATGCGCTCCAGCTCCTCCTTTTGCTCCGTTTTCGATAAAGTCTTACGATTCTTACCCTTGCGGTTGTGTATACGCTCTTGGATCTCATCGCGCGCTATATCCAGCGCCTTATTGCGATATTTTGGTACTGTTGCAAAGTATTTGATGGCTGCATCATAACGTTGCCAGCCTGAATAGTATTGGATCACCGAAATGATTGTCAATGTGACCACAATCACCACACGGACATCCACTTTGGGCGCCACGCGTCGCCGATAATAGCGGTAATAATGCGCATAATACGCATCTGGATTATCAAGCATATAATCGTAATCTGTGCGCGATTCCTCGTCCCGCAATATCTCATAAGCGGTTGCCAACAATTTAAATTGTATTTCCGCCTGCGCCTTGGCTTCCTCGCCACGATGCAGATCCGGATGATGTTTGCGTGCCAGCAGGCGATATGCTTTGCCAATTTCCGATTTGGAGGATTCACGTGTTACGCCCAGGACATCGTAGCAGTTTTCCTTGCCGCAATAGAGACCCTCCAATAAGCCCAGGCACAATGTGGGCAGGATGCTCAGCAACATACACGTATAAATCCATCTCTGTAGCTGTATGTGTGGCATTTTCTATATTAATATGTATATATTATAAATTCAACTATATATATATATATAAATATATTTTAATATTTTATATATATTTGTTTATATGTATGTTAGAGTATGGCAAGCAACAGCTGTTGCTCCTGTCGATGGGGTGCGAACGGTCGTTTTGGAACAGTTCAACACAATATACATATAATGCCACACGCTTTGTGGCAACTGTTCTGCTCCGGTTGGTCGCTCCACGTTATTTGTACGCTGGCGCTTACGGGCCTTTTAGTACTTTCACCTCGGCTTCTTGTCGTTCTTTACCGCTGATGTCTAGACTCTAGAGTTGACTTGGTGCCAGACCCTCTTTAAGACGGAACTACACAAAATGAACTAGTTCTTTTGCATAAACGGCGTACGACCTTTAATTTTGCTCTATTGCACAATAAAATACAGATTTTTAAATATCTATATACATACCAAATTAAAATTTGAACAATTTTGAAGTCAAAAAATATTAAAAATGCTAAAATTCAATTTACACATGCTCAGATCAATAATATCAATGCACTCTAAATATATATTACTTTTTTTTATCAATGTACTTTAATAAAAATTATTAACATATCGAATATATTTGCGTAATTTCATGTTTAATTTAAATGATGATTGTCAGCGTAAATAAATTCTTTGTTAGTGGTTCACTTTTGTGAACCGATAACCATGCATTCGATAAATTCTTCATTAAAATCATAATTATTTAAATATGGGTTGAGTGTGTTTCAAATGCTGAAAAATGTTGATTTACTTAGAATACTGTTAAATATTTTTTAAATTGGTTGAAAGCTTGTATCAGAAATTAACCATAGAGTTCAGATAATATTATTCAATAGCTATCGATAAATACTCTTAAAAGCCGGCCATTGCATGAAGCAGTGCAACTGGTGTTTTGATTATAATCCACGTTCAATAGAGTCAGCTGCATGTTTGTGGATTGAAATGTCAATGGTCCTTTACAATAAGAACTTGCGATTATGTTCTAAAACCAACATACTGTTGCAAAACTATATGCAGTGGTTGCTTATTCACCAAGTTATTGTAACATGACACTTCATACAGAACCTGTTAACGGCTTTGAGTGTTATACAAATCATATTTTATACTTTTTTTAAAATTGTTTTCGCACTATTTATCATTTAACTTATAGAAGTGTTCATAAGTAAAATATTTTAAGTTAAGTAGTTTGCTCAATTTTCTATTATGAAGCGATAAGCTATTTAAAGTAATTTAAATATAAAATTTTGGCGCTTTATTTTCGCGCGTTTTGCCAACTGTTAATCGATACATCGATATGATCGATACAACACACAAACTGTGCAAAGATGCCACCACCAAATTTGGCATTTGTGTTTGTCGCGTATTTCGCATAGTTTTGAGCTCTGTCGCAATTTGATTTGGTTTATTTTAAATTGTTTTGGTCGATAAAGATACAAATACAATAAAAACAATGGACCTTCCCAGCAGTATCGAAATTGTTAAGAGTATTTTATCAGAGAATTCACAGTTTATTAATTCAATAGAAAATTGTGAGTATTAATATGTGCATAATACAATTTGCCTAATAAGTGCTTTCGTCTAAAAAAAAATTAAATGCAATTTGCGTTAAAAAGTTTTCTGTTTACTTTTTAAATAATTTTAAATAATTGATTTACATACTAAAGAAAACTTTGAAATTCCTAGAAATAACAGTGTTATGCGGAAAAAAGTTTTAAATATACGCATCTTGTGTTCCGTTATACACAAGTAGCCGGAATTCCAACGGTACATGCATCCAAGGCTAAATTGTTCAAAAATGGCAGAAGTGAAAAATTTTTTTTAGAGATCGGCTTCATGTAATTCGGTTATTTCTAGGAATTTCGAAGTTTTCGTTTTTATTTATTACGAAGTAAATGAAATCAATATTGTAGCAAAACAAATGTTTATTTTAGAAAATAAATTATTTTTTATTGAGAACTTAAACTATGTAATTTTCTTTAGATGAAAACACATGTGACAAATTGTATATATGTATGTACATACATACATCATGCATTATGCATGTTTATTA
>JBAMCR010000172.1:0-45388 GCA_037075045.1 Mulgravea parasiatica | reverse complement strand
TGTGTCTATATATATATATATGTATATATATACATATATATATATATATATATATATATATACATACATCTACGTATATCTGTTTGTATGTCTGTTGTTTGGGGGGCTTACGATGATTGTGGCAAAAGCCAATGGGGCAGAGTGAACCGTCATAAGTACGAGTATAATATTATTTTTTATGTTAGTTCCCATGGAAAACTACTCGTATATATCTGATATCTGAATAATCACAATCACAACGTTGACTTTTCAAATGAAGGAGTATACCCGCATTATTCATTATTATTAAGTATTTTGTAGGGTATCAAATAGCTGATGCGATACCTTTACGCTCGATCTTAGTCGCTGTAAATCCTTGTATACCGTAAGCAGATTATATTTACTTTATGTATTAAATTGACACAAATGAATTTTAATCACAATATATACATAGTATATGGTATATGGTATATATACCATATATACATACATACTATATTATATATTCGCATTAAGTTCACCCCTTTAAATCCCGTATTCAGGTGTGTGCAATTCACCGTATCATCTTTCAAACATGATATTTTTTATAATATAAATATTGAAAAATAAAATAAATAAGAATGTTTCACCCTACATTGATCGACCGAGAGATATGCTTTAAAAATTCTTTTGAAAATGTATGTATACTTAAAAGTTTCCAAATTCAAGGCATCGTTTTTGAGTACAAAATATTGTACAATTTATTTGATTAAGTTCAGGATTTCTTTCGGGATTTAAATTGATAGCAAAAGAATTGAAAATTATAATTGTCTATATACCTTATTCCTTACACATTTTCAATGGATACAGGGTATAAAGCACACGCTTTTATTGTTGACTCGAGCATTTTTACTCTTTACTTTTTCCTTTTTACTTTTTATTTTTTATTTATATTTATATTTATATTTATATTTATATGTAATTTTTTGCACCTCATCCATATGTACGGCTAAAAGCCTGCCAAAAGCTTTGTTTATGCGTATACATGTGTGTGTGTGTGTGCGTGTGTGTGTGTGCGTGTGTTGGGTTACAGTTGCCCCTAAAAGCATGCTGCATTATGTGATTTCTTTTTCGTTTTTTTTTTGTATGGTTCCGCTGCCTCACCAAATGGCAACCATGCAAATGAAATACGTGTCCTGCGCTCAATATGCACATACATACACACATACACACATACATACTTATGTACGAGTGTGTCACAAACAAATCTTTGGATTAATTCATGCGTTGCCGCCTGCCCCTTGCGCCACCATTGAGAGCATCGGAGCAATTGATCCATTTCGGTCTAAGGATAAGCGCCAGCTAAAACCTTAAATCCAACCCAGCCAATTTTGAGGTCAATGCAACTCAATCTCACAGATGTACGTGCGCAGAGAATACAATATATTATATACAATATATATATATGTGTATGTTAAATGTATATGGTATATACATACATATTTGTAGTTTCAGTATAAGCCAAATGACGTATCACGTGAGGCAGCTTATAAAAAATCTAGTTTCAATGCCAAAACAACAAACCAGAACGCTACGTGAGGGTACAAATTATACGAATAGACGAATTTACTACTATATATAGTATATATATAGTATATCCAAAATATTCTGCAGATTTTCTTTAACTTTCCCAACAGCCCAAAGAAAACGCTTTTTGACAACGATTGTTAGGAAAAATAAAAATAAATTAATAGAAGGTTTTGAGGTTTTTATACTCCAACTGTTTTCATTAAGATTCCATTTAATATTTTCAATTGACAATATATTTATTTTTAGAATTTTCATTATGGAAAATATATTTTCATTTCAATTTTGATTTAGTCAAGCGGAAACTACGAGTATTCAAGTATTCATTTAATAATAAAATTAAATTCGTAATTGACTGAAAATTAGCCTGGAATATACACAGAAGTAGTGTATGTATGTATGTATGTGTATGTATACACGCATAAATAAGTTTTGTAACTTTGGTCAAAAAGGAAAATCAATAAGACAATTAATTAGGGGAAAACCTCAACAAAAGAAAAGGAACAAAAAAAAAAAAAACATTACCTAACGGCAAAGAGTATGCGCTATGCGTTGAAGGATTCGTTGGATTCGTTGGATTGTCTGACAGGCGAGAGGGTGGAGGTAAACGCTAAGGCTCAAGGATACACAGAGGAACAGGGAAGTGGGGGAAACAGAGTGTGCGTGAGAGAGGGAACCGGAAAGCGATGGATCGTGTTTGGGACTTGTGCATATTTATTATTCCACTTTGTGCGGGTTAAATCAAATTTACATATAAGATAGTCTCAGTCCATCACTCATGATTTACGATTCACGATTCACAATTCACGAATCACGAATAACGAATCACGAGTGACGAATCACGAGACACAAATCACGAGTCAAGAGTCACGAGTCACGAGTCAGAAATCAGAAATTCAGGACTTTCAACCTGATGAAAATAGCAGTAGAAGCCCGGGCATATTATTGTATAATCAATGGAGACGTGTCGATGACGTTTATCCTGGCAGGATAAACAATAAATTTGGTATATACCGTTATATGTATGTATGTATGCTATGCGATGTGTCGGTATGTGCATATATGTATACATAATGTAGAAAACAATAAAAGTATTCTCCGTCCTCTCATATACATATACATATGACATAGGACATAGGACATAGGACTCAACACCCCACCCCCTTGACACCACCCCACCACCCCCATCCAGCATTTGTATCGTATGCTCTATGGAGATTTTCACTTGGTTTTCCCTCAAATTGGTTTTGTTTAGTTTTTCCAAATGGATCCCAGTAAGTGCAGCAAGTAAATATCATACCCGTTACATACGTTGACTACGGCTGCAATAAAAAATTCTATTTTTCTGATTTACATACACCCCCCTCCCCTTACCCCCCGTTAGGGGAAAACGTGCAGGGGCGGGTATAATAAAATTGTGCAATGACATGTATGAAACATGCAAAAATAGTTCTATAAATTGTGTATACAATTTGTATATATGTGTATGTGCATGTGTATGTGTATGTGCATGTGTATGTGTATGTGTATGTGCATTTGTATATGTATGTGCATTTGTATATGTATGTGTGTGTATTATATGTTTTCCACATGCCTCATATTTTAAATATTAACAATAGTTTCTTTTTGTTGCCTCATTGTTTGATTTTCTCTTTTGTTTTTAGTTTGTTTGGCTAGGGACTAACTTTAAAAACAGGGTATGTTTGAGTCGATCATGTTTCCGATTTGATTGCAGCATTCATATTTATTACATTTAACAATTTCATTTGATTTTGTAATTGTTAAGCAAGCGCCCAAGTCGAATGGCTTGCCTTTAAAAGTGTCCCCTGTTCAGTGTCCCCTGTCTCCCGTACCCTGTCCCCTGTCCCCTGTCCCCTGTCCCCTGTCCACTGCCCATGGTCCACTGTCCACTGCCCCGAAGTGGGAGGAAGTCTGGGATTTGTATTTCTTTTTTTTTTTGCTTAGTTGCGATAATTGTGCCATTTCTCTCGATTTAAGCCAAATTTGATGCCGGAACAAACTTGGTCTATTGGTCTGGCCTAGTAACTGTATGTAGTATGTAAATACGTATGCCATATACATATTTACATATACCGTCGCAGTATGTATTCTTTGTATGTATGTATGCATACTTGTGTGTTGTGCGTGTGTGCGTGTGTGTGTGTGTGTGTGTGTGTGTGTGGATAAACACAAGCAGGCCAGCGGGTAGCTGCTTCAAAGTGTTCATTGTTGTTCTGCCAATATGTACATACACATATATGAACACACATGCACACACACACGCACACACACACACATATATGTATATATTTAGTTATATAAATATATATGTTTATACATATGTATGTATGTATTTCAATGTCTTAAGTTATTGATGCTGATTGCGGTTGTTGCTCCTCCGGTTGTTCTTGTTGTTCATGGCAATTGTTGTTCGTCGCTCGTTGTTGTTGTTGATGTTGTTGTTGTTGTTATTGTTGGTTGTTAGTTGTTAGTTGTCTGCAGGGCAACAGGGGCAAAACCACAAAATGCTTAGACGTTATGTTTGCTGATTGAAGTTCTAAACGTTGGCCAAATTAAATACAGCAAACTGGGAACTAAAACACACACACACACACACACGGACACATATGCACATCAAATATGTAAATGACAGAGCCAACGCACACATAGAAAGGGAAACAATCTAAAGAGGGGGATGGTGCGGGCGGAGGGGGGGGGGACTGGTAGACCGGCAGCAACCCAATAAACCAAAGTTATACTCTCTTGCAACACCATGGATACACACACACATACACACATATACACATACACATATACATGGTGGGATGTGGCGGAAGTGGCATGTGGATGAAAGATGGCAGAACTTGCAACAAAGCTAAGCAACTTCATTAAAACTGTTAGTTGCGTTTGTGTTTTTCTCTTTAAATACTTTTTGCTCATAAAGTGAAACCCTTGGGAAAGGGTATAAAAAAACTTTGGCAAACATTTGTAACAGATTCGCACGCAGATGCAACTTCCAAGCACGAGGCATGAACGGCATATTAATCTACTCCGGAAATATTGGATACACCACACACACACACACACACACACACACACACACATGTACGTACATGTGCATATTTATATTTATATTTGAGGAGCATAAATCAGCTTACTTTTACAAATGTGACTACACACCATACACATCGTATGTATGTGTGTGTGTGGAAGTGTTTACCAAATGCAAGTATTGTATGTACTCCTTCTTTTAAAGTGTTCATCAGGGGGGTAGCAGGGGATGGGGGGAGGGGGCTGGGGGTGTAATAAAGTCCTTCTAATGACTGTCATAAATTAAAAGTTTCAGTCTTTCAAAGAGAAAGTCCCTTTAATTCTCTGACCACAGACAAATAAAATAAAGAAAGTTAACTTAAGGTATATAAACCATATACTCGTACAAACTTACCACCCTCCCCCCCGCCCCCTCCACTTCATACCCCTCCACTCACTTATGAAGTTTGCATTTTATTGAATTTTTTCAAGTGCGAGCATCTGGAAAATGCAAAAATGTCGCCGTCGATCATTTTGAAATATTTATGTTTGTATATGTATAGGTGTATATTTTTTTAAACAATATGTATGTGTATGTGTATTATCATAATGTTGGGTTGCCACATACGTTTCTTAAATTGTTGAATTTTTGAGTGAAAGACACATGTATAAATTTACGTGTTTATTTTACTTTTTTTTTTTTTGAATATTCTTATGTGTGTGCATTGCGGCAAAATTGTGGCACCTATTTGGGGAGCTGTTACCTTATTTTGCACATCCTCCCCACACTCCCCTCCCCCCACCCCCCTCTCCATTTGTCGCTACCCTCCAAGTCCCGCACATGTGCCGCATATTAAACTGAAGTTGCACATTTTTCGCATTCCTGCAGTACATTTCAATACTTGTGCAAACCGCACATATGCATACACACACACGCACACACACACACTCACACACTGGAAAAATATAAAAAAAAAGAAAGAAAATACCAAGCAGAGAATAGAATAATTGGGTTTCTGGCAGAGGTTGGTACGGGGGTTATAACTGAATGTTGCACATACGCAGCGTTGGCGACGCTCTTTCACTATGTATACATACATTGATACTCGCTATATACACACACACATACGTATATCTGTATATACAATATGTATGTTTTTCCATGCGTGTGTGTGTGTGTGTGTGTGTATGCGAATATGCTAGCACAAAGTCCAAAGTAGGGCATGGCACTTAATTGAAAAACTTTTATGCGGTCGACAACGCAGCGAGCGGACCCAAACGACTTGGTAGCACCTTTTGCTTTAGCATCGAACATTCCCCCAGCATACCGCACTCCACACTCCGCACTCCACACTCCGCACTCCACACTCCACAGTGGCAATGGCCAGCACATGCGACAGTCATCTCTGGTTGCACAGGCCCCGAAAAACTCCTCTGACACGACAATAAAAGATAGTTTATTGTGGTTCACAAAAGCCTGCGTCCATGCCATGGACAATCCGACAGTCTCCTTCTCTCTCTCTCTCTCTCTCTCTCTCTCTCTCTCACTCTCGTTCTGTGTCCCCTAGTGCTGTTTCTTTGATTTTCAAATTAAGACGGTTTCATCATTTGCAAAAATGACATTTTATGCATGCAGCGAACATCACACCAGAAATTCAAAAACCTCAAAATAAAAATTCAAAAAAAAAAGAAGAAAAAGCAAAAGTATCACAAGAAATGAGTATTTTTAGTATATTAAGTATATTTTCTTTTGCTTTTCTCTTGTGCACCGTAGTCTAATATTCGATACTACAATAGTATATACATATATACATACATACATACTCGTGTACGAGTACGTGGCTTTATTAAAGCGAGTAGCAATTTTTACACCTCGTACAGTTTTTAAGCATAAGAATTTTAATGGAGTTTTAATAAGTTGATATATTGCAAAATATATTGTAGCATATTCTGTTTTTCTGAGTTTTTAGTGCTTCAGAAGTTTCCAGTTTTCCAGTTTCAAGTGCAACTTAAATGAAATTAAGCTTAGAGTTTAAATTTTCCAACGCAATTGTTAATATTTTACGGTACGGTGCTCTTGCCTCTTGCCTCTTGTTGTTAATGAACTATTGAATTATGGTATTATTTTCAGTATTTATTACTGCTTTTTTGCATAATTACTTTTCGTTGGTGTTTTGTTTTTTGTTTTTTGCTTTTCAACTCATTGTCTAGTATGTATGTTATGTGTATATACAGTTGTACACGTGGCGTATACGCAATAATGCAATTATCAATGTGTTGCATTTAATTAGTGAAATTTAATTTAAGTATCGCATTGTTGTTATATTTATATAAATGTTTGTTTGTTTTTCTCACATATGTACATACATACATACGTGAAATTCAATACAATAATTAATTAAATTTATTATTCACAATACGATAAGTTGCATTTTTACCACAATAGATACAATTTATTTGCGAGATACTTGAAATGGTTTCGTCTTTGAAGTTATCGCTTAATCGTGTTCGCTGTAATATTCTCAATCTATTTGCCTCTCTCTCTCTCTCTGTCTCTTTCTCTGTCTTTTTTTAACTCATATACTGCGTACAATCAATACATCAATGTGTCTGTTATGATTTCCGCAGCTACTCAACCTACTCTCAGCTTCATTCAAGTATCAATCCACAGAGTCATTGAGTACTCATCAATGCCTCGGTATGTTAGGTGCACACGCACACGCACAAGCATACTCAGGCTCTAACACTTGTGCTTGTACTCGTATTCACACTCATACACTCATACACTTACAGCGAGACTCGTATCTTATTCGTATTCCGTGTCAACTGCTTGTCTTGATTGTCGCCTTTTGGCGCGCCTCACATGACCCACTTGTATTGGCATTATAAGGATTTGCATTCCTTCCACACACACAGAGAATAGAATGGTCGTTGTAATCCTTGACACACCCTGTCACCCATCCAACCACTCACACACACTCAGTCACCCATTCATCCCTGGTTCAATGATGTCAACGTTCTTATTGCACCCCTCGTACGATATTAGGGATATGGCGGCAATTTAATTGCTTTTGCATTATTCGATAAGTCTTGTCGCTTGGCTAAGATGACTCCAGTCAGTCTGTCAATCAATCAAATTGGTCAGCTAGTCAGTCGGTCAATCAATCAATCAGCTACTCTGTCAATCGGTCAGTCAGCGGTTGGTTTCTGCTTGTCAAGCACTTGTCGTCCGGCTGAGAACCTTAAGCATACGTTGCCTGTCATCATTGAATACCAAATAGACTATGAATAAATGAGTAAATGAATAAACGAATAAGCGAATAAGTGAGTAAACGAATAAATGAATAAATGAAACGCATAAGCAAGTGAACGGGTAAATGAAGAATACAAAAAAAAAAGGAGAGAAGAAACGAGAAACAAGGGTAAATGGGTAAATGAATAAACAAGTATACTCATACTCGTATTTGTATTTGTATTCGTATTCGCATTCGCACCCATAAACATACTCGTAGACACATTCACAACGCGTGCAGCGAGTGCAATTTTCTCGCCAGCTTGGGATTGTTAGCAGGCAAAATGAAAATGAGAAAATTCAAAAAATGATTGCGATTTGAATGCCATAATGTCGAGTTGTACGAGTTTCCATTCTCCCGATTTTCCATTTTCCATTTCCCATGCACTTTTCACTTCTATTGAATTTCAGTTGACTGGAATCGAGAATTAGCTAACAACGAATACAAATATCCTTAAAGTTAACGTAAAATGCACAATTCCACCATTTTGTTAATAATGAACTGTCATAGACAGGCAACAATAACAAGGACATAAATGCAACTTCAATTTCAGTTTCGGTTTCAGTTTCAGTTTCGGTTTCAGTTTCAGTTTGAGTTTGAGTTTAGAAACAATAAAATTCTAATTTTAAATTTCATTGTATCAGCTGCATTATTGGATTTACAGTGCCAGTTTAATAGCAACAATCGAATTCTGTTTACAACAAATGAAAAACAAAAGAAAAATATTTGGCGCGGACATTAAGGGTATTCCAGAATTCGTATATCCTTTCACTGCGATTACCTAACAATAATTCCATAGTTGGATGCAATAAAGGTCTCAGTGCAGATACAAATACAAATTCAGATCTCCAGTGAAAGTGGCAAGAAAAGTTTGCCAAGCATTTATAAGTATATATATATATACAATAGTTTGGGAAAAGGACTTTCCATTTGAGGATTCACTTGAAGTGAATGAATACAGGAATTTATTCACTGCATTTGAATTTACTCACTTGTTAATTAATTCAAACAATTTAAAGTTCAGCTAAATGAGAAATTAAAACGAGCAGCAAAACAAAACAACAGCAAACTAAAAACTTAAAACTAAAGATACAAATGCAAAAAGATACAAATTGACTAGGCATGGCGTTCAAGCAATTTATGGGGTCAAAGAGACGCTTCAACTCCAACTCCATCTCCATCTCCACCTCCAACTGCAGGTCCACCTTCATTTGTATCTGCATCTTTGCCACCATCTTGTGTCTTCTGGCAGCGGGCATTCGTGCAACTTTAAGAGTATCTCAATAAGTGCATCAAAAGTTCATTACAGTTGTTGCAGTGTCTGTAACCCACTTTACAACTTGTTCAAGTTGTGCTTCCTCCTTTGGTTTGGTTTGGTTTTCTTGCTACATACATACACATAATCATAAACTGCTGGCGCCTCCAATGTATTCACATACAAGCATACCCGTATACTTACGTATATATATATGTATGTATATACTTGTACAATATACAGTATATACCATAATGTATATAGTATATATTTATTTATACTATGCATAAGCACGATGCTCACGATGTCTTCCCATTGCTTCTCCCGTTTGGCTGGCTGCAAGCGAATTTGATTGCATTTTATATTGATTTCAATTAAATTTGGAGCGCTTATCCTTTGGATTCTTAGCCATAGTTGGCATGTTACGTATACGCCTCGTTGCCCATCGATTGGCTGCCAGTTGCTCTCAACCATTGATTGATTGTCTAATTGTTTGTCTTGGCTGCATGCACATGGGATGGACAAATGTAAGCCACGATTACACAATTCCATCTCAGTTTTCATCAGTATGTATCGTATGTATCGTATGTATGTATGTATGTATGTATGTAGTATTCTATGATATACTCGTATTCGGGCGGGGCTAGCAGACCGCAGAGATCATTGGATTTCGTTTTTGCTCTCGATTTTGGTTTCGAACACGCGGCCGTAATCTATTAAAAATGTGAATTTAATGTTTTTTTAATATCCCGCCAAAAAAAAAAAACACACACACACACACACACCCACACAGTGTTATATGCATATTTAAATATATACATATGTAGAGATATGAGGAAAACCACGCAAAATGATGACGGATACACAACTCGTGTCGCCATTCCACGCCGCAAATGTAACTCAATATTCCTGTGGATTTGCCCGACAGGCAGACATCTGTCTCTTCCTGCCTTCCACTCCTCTTTCTCTCTCTCTCTCCCTCACTCACTTACTTACTCACTCTCTCTCTTTTTTCTTTAAATCTGTGTCTCTGTTTCTGGTTCTGGCCCTGTTTTTGGCTCTGTTTCTGGCTGTTATTGTTATTGTTATTACTTTGGCCTTGACTGACTTCTTCTGGCTTTTTAATCCTTTCTTTTTTCCCCCCTGTTTTATTTGTCCGTATGTGCGCACGTGTGTGTGTGTGTGTGTGTGCGTGTGTGTTTGCTTGTCACATTAAAAAGCCAAATTATCTTGTAAATATTTTGGCATTTGAATTTGAGTTAGCAACAATGCGGCACTTGGCCAAATGTCGCTTAATTAATTAATTAGGATCGCCCTGTCGCCTGTCCCCTGTTCCAATAAAGTGGCCAAATGAATGAACAATTGCCGCAATGGCCGCCCACAAGAATGATTGCGCTGTGGAGGCGGCCGACTGAAGGAAAGGTCAACTCATTACTCATATCCTGGCTGCAGGACGCGAACTTAGTCCCAGTCATAAATGCCAATCATTGCAATTGGCGCTCGACCCGTCGCCGGAGTACGGAAGTTCTCAAACGCGGCAATAATGCGCTGCTCAGAGGGATAAATGATGGTAACAGAGAGGGGGGAATGGATGCGGACTGAAAGAGGAACAGAAACAGGAACGGAAATGGGAATGGGAACGGGGGTTGGATGAGAGTCGGGAACAGGAACAGAGCCAGGTTTTGTTCACGGCCAGTGAAAGTAATGGCGAAATAACAATTCAGCTTTTAATTTCATTGCTTTGAGTACTCTCCAGGGATTCGCATGATAAATGGCTCAACAGTCAAGCCAAGCCAGCTCATACTTGTACTCTTATTCACATTTGTATTCGCACTCGCACTCATATTCTTATTTGTATTTGTATTCGTATTCGTATTTCCATCGACTGTGAAGAAAAAGTTGTTTCAAACGCAAATGAATACGTGTTAAAGCAAATATTCAAGTGTTCAATTGTGAATACATAAACTGACAAATGAATATTTTGATAGCCGAATGAATATGAACACAGTTTCAAGTTGAAAACTTGTACAAAAAGTTTATTTCTTACGAGTTCCCAGACTACCTCAGAGATAGCAAAGTTTTTGCGGAAACTTCAAGTTGAGAATTTATAATTTGTTAAATTAAAAAATAATATTATATTATATTGTACAAGTACGATATCTAAAGATATTTCAACTATTTCTCTGTCTCATTCGAAGTTTCAAAAGTATGGTATGGTATGGTATATGTATATGAATTTTCTAAATGAATATTTCTTTACAGTATAAACTTCCATTAAGCAATAATTACATTTTCCAACAATTTAGGGTAAAGATGGGGAAGTTAGGGGGTGAGGGGGGAGTAACTAATATTAACTAAATCAAAATTGATTAAAAATTACAAATTCGCGAAACAATTGGTGTTAATAAATTGCTGGTGTTAGAAGATGTAATATTAATTTCATATTGATTATCGATTTATGATTTTCATTAATTTTCATTTTGCATTTTCCTTCTAAGGAAATTGTTTCGGTTGAAAGTTCAAACATTTTACGCGCCAATGTGTCGGATTAAAGAGCCTCCGCCTTCAGACAATGTTTTCATAAAATTCGATTGAATATTGAACATACAACAAACATCCGCAACATGCCACATGCCACATGCCACACGCCCCAACAGCCTAATCCCATTGCTAACAGCGGCCATTTTGCATTTCCTCGACGATTTAATCTAATTTCAATGTTCTCACCCAAAGTAGCGCAAGAACTGAATTGTAAATGCTGAAAACTTTTATATCAATTTACCAGTATGCCGAGGTGGAGCTATATTTTGTGGTCACTCTGGCTTTTGCTTTCAATACCCTGTACCAACTGCATCGCTCGTGCAGGGTATGATAACCAACAAGTTACTTACCAAAAAATTATATCAATAAAAACAATTTTTTACATCTCTTTGCATTTTCTGCACGTTTATCGTATGTTTGCAGGGTATCTGCAAGTCGTGCATTCTCTACTGGCGAATACATTATTTTTCTTTTCTTTTTCTTTTTTTGTTTTTTTTTTTGGTTTTTTTTTTTTTTTTTTTTGTTATTTCGCTCGGTCTTAGTGGCGAAGTTTATGCCGATTGCTAAATGCATTCAATTAGCTTTGATTAAATGGAGCTGCTGCGGCTTTAACCCTTTTGCGAATGGCCAATGTGCTGGCCAACCTTTTAGCCCGCTTTTGCGGCTGTCACGCATTTGACCAGGTATTAACACATAGCCGTTTTTTGCTTTGGCCCTTTCACATACAGGAGAAGGGGCCAAAATAGTTTGAAACTTCCTCGTGTCTAATATCAAATGAATATCGTAAATTGGCTCAATTCCGTACGAACTCCACAGTTATCGTATTATGTTATATATTATATATATATATTATATCTGAATAGGATATAAAAAAAATATACCCGTATGTACTTGGGGACTTTATTTTATCATCACAGTTCACATGAAACGCATTTGCTGCTTGGCAAGGAGTAAATGGAAATTCTCTTTTTCCTTTTTTTTTTGCTATTCAATTTTTTCATTGCAAAATAGTTTTGTTGTTGTTGTTGTTGTTGGTGTTTTTGTTTTTTGTTTTTTACGTTGTTTATCCTGTTTTTTTCTTTTGTTTTTGTTTTTGTTATTATTAGCATTTGATTTGTCAGCTGCCTTTTAGCTGACCCTCATTTGCATTTTGCATCTGCTTTTTGGTTGCGGATGCTGTGAACACTGTGGATGCTGCCAAAGTGAATACAGTGTAAATGGTGTATGTGCTGGTGCTGGTGCTGATGCTGGTGTTGGTATGCTGTTTTCCAGCTTATTATCTCATCTAATTTACGGTCTTCCCTTGACTCGGCACTGCCAACTAAATGAAATCAAGCCGTGTAATGAGCAAAAACTATGTGAACCTGCAGTTTGCAGCGTTCCTCAAAGAGTTGCACCCATCTCCGCTTCAAGTTGGGAGTTGTATGTTGGCATGATATACCCAACACACATACACACGCAATTCAAATATTTATAGTTTCATTAGGGTATTGCTCAAGTCGTATATACCCACTGGCATGCAATTCTTAGTTGTTATTTTATAATTTTGCGGCATTTTGATGTAGCCGTTTTTTAATTTAAAATAAAATAATTTCACTGCCATTGAAGCCACATACACACACATACACTCGTACAGTTGGGATGCACCGTTCGCCAGGACATGGCTGGGACATGGCTGGGACATGGCCAGGACATGGCCAGGACATGGCTGGGACATGGCCAGGACAAAGTGTGCGATATGGGTTACGGGATGCTCAACTATCCTCGCTGTTAATGTTAATGTTCCCATTGTGCTGTTAACAAACCAATTTGCCTTAGCGTATTTTTATGTCAGACTCTAGATTTTAGTTTTACCTACAACCATTTTATTTGTGTTCGCTTTTGCGGTTTGTTGGGTTTGTTGGGCTTGTTGGGTTTGTTGGGTTTGTTGGGCTTGTTGGGGTTGCTCGGTTCGCCAGTTTATTTGTTTGTATGCCCGTCCCACCGCATTTTCCATTCGCTTTTCTGTGCTCTGGATTTTTCATTTGTGTTTGTTCTTTGCGTTTTTTTGTTTTTTGTATTTTTGTTTTTTGTTTTTGTTTTGTTTTTTTGTATTTTTGTTTTGTTGTTTAATGGTTATGAAGTTTGCCTGTTTGTTGAGGTCATGGCTTTGTTTAATTGCAATTTGCCGCGCGGCTCGGTCAGCGGCCTTGTTTGTAAGCCACATTTCTGTGCTCTGCAAATTTGGTCATAACTAGAAATTGTTTAGTTTTCTAATAAATGCACAACAATTTGTTTACCTTTTTCGTCCTTTGTCCTTCGTCCTTTCTCCTTTGTCTTTTATACGTGTATTCGTATTCTCCTGCCGAAATTAAGAAATCTTTTTGAAAAGAGCAATCGCAACTGATTAAATACCATTAATAAATTATAATACGATATAAACAATTTAAATGTGAATAATTATTATAAATTATTTTAATTATAAATTAATAGAATTTTCCACATAATTCTATCTTTGCAGCTTCCATTAAAAAATAGAAAAGAAAAGTTCCTTCACCTACGGATAGATTCGTAGCAAAAATGTCGTCAAATTGGCTGCTTTTAGCCATGTTAATGTTAATGACAGGTAAGTTGTTGTTATTTTTTGCCTTTTCTTCTTCTTCTACTCCCTCTCCCTCTGCTTCGGCATCTTCGTCTTCCTCTTCGTCTTAGAGCGTTGCAGTTGAAATGGAAAACGCAGTTTGCGTAATCATCGCCGTCGCTGCCTAACGGTTTGCTTGAGGCCCAGAGGCAGGTCCAGGATGTTTGGTTGGGCTGTGGGCGAGGGCTGTGGGCGGGGGCGGGGCAAGAGGCGAAGTGAAGGGAGCAAGTCAATAACGGTGCAGACACGCTTCATTGGGGGATTTGAAATTGCTGGAAGGCCAAAAAAATAAAAAATAAAAATAAATATAAAAAAAGCCGTTATACACCGCTGTTGGTGCAGAGGGGGGGGGGGAGGGTAGGTTAGAGGGAACTATGGGTAAAAAGTATCTCATCCTTTTGCATGCGAGGCACGTAAAAACAATTTCGTTGGCTCCCGCGTCTGAGGTTGGAGCTGGAGCTGGAGCTGGAGCTGGAGAGCAGAGTAGAGTACACGGCGCTGGGATTGTGCAACTTGAAGGCCTTCAAGGTTTTTAAGTTCTGCCTCCACGCCTCCACGCCTCCACGCCTCTCCGCCTCCCTGCCTGCCGTTGGCCATGATGAAATTGTTTTATATCATCTAATTTTCCATCTATTTTATAAACTAAAATTTAAAATAACAAGCCGAAAGCGTGCTTTGATTATTGGCCGCGTGACTGTTGGGATACGGGACAAGGGACACGGGACGCGTGACACGGTACGCGGTTTCTCTGTCTGTCACTCGGCGGCGTCATTCTGATAAAAACAATGCAACACTGCAACATTGCAACGTTGAAACACTGCAACATTGCAACAATCCATCAATGCAACAATGAAACGCAATGCAATGCCAAGCAAATTGAGCAGAAAAGTCAATGTATCTATAAGATATATACTGCATGTGTGTATTTATATAAATAATATATATGTATCTATATATATAAAAAGGTTCGAGCTTATAGTAATAGGGATAGGGATAGTAATTGGGATAGTCATGTTTCTACAGCCCAAATCATAAAAGCTAGGAAGCTCTCATTTTCACAGTAACTTCCTGTTATGTTAAAGGTGAGCACTAAGTAACAAATTTTGGCAAATAATTACATTAAATAATTGCTATGTATTGCATTTTACAAACCAAATACAAATTTTTTTCAATTCTCTTTCAAAGAATTTAATAAAATTCATAACACAATGCATACAAAAAACAAAAAAAAAAACCTTTGAGAATGCTTTAAAAAAAAGGAACAACACAATTTACATTATAAAAAAAGAAGAAAAAATAGTAAACTATCTATAAGTAACAAATTGTTTGTTTATATAAAACAAATAATTACAGAAATTTGTTAATAAACGCGCTTAAACTAAGTTTTCAGCAAGCAAATGAGACGCGCCAAAAACCAACTTTACTTTTTTTTTGTAATTAAAAAAAAAAAAATCATTTAAAAACAAGTAGCAATGTATATTGTATTGTCATATATTGTATATGTTACTGTGTATATATTTACATATATGTATATGTATATAATATGTTTCAATAATTGTTTTCTTTTTACATATTTTGTATAATAAAATGAATAAAAGAAATTGTTGAGAAAAATAAAAGAATGTGAATTGAACAACTTAACTATGAAATTTGATAAAAAAAAAAAACAAAATAAAATAGAAAAGATCAAAATGCATATTGTAGCAAAGTTAAATCGCATTTCAACCGAATCTTATTGATGTTATAGCCATTTGCCAGCTGCAACCCTCTCGTTGCCAATAGCCTTTTATCTAGCCAGGCCAATAGTACCAGAGTCCAACGGTCCCAGTCGCAGTTCCACCAGTTTCCCATTCCAATTTTGGTTTCGTGCGCCTGATATGGCTGTAATGGCTTCTGGCTGTTAGTTGTTAGCTGTTGGCTGTTAGCTGTTGGCTTGTGGGACCGAAAAGGTAATACTTTGGCATGGAGTGAGCACTTTGGCCAAGTTAATGTACAACTTAACTGCTGGCAATCAATAAAATGCCAAGCGAAGAAAAATTGGCATCCTGATTAAAGACAGCTTAGGGAGCCAGAACGCAAAACGCCAAACGCCTTTATATTGTATATTGTACCATGGTATTGCGTCAGAGATCAAAAAGTTAACCAGATTGTATTGTATATGCAATATACTACTATTTACGCATTCAATTATGGCCAAGCTGCAAAGCGGCTAACATCAACTATGGCAACGGTCAATTCAATTTAACATACATACATATACGATAGTGTGTATGTACAATGATGATTTGGTGAAAAGTGAAAAAGACCAAATTGAAAAATTATTTATATATTGTGGGTGAATATTAATTATGCAGAAATATAACCAAATACATATACGTACATGTATGTGTGTATGTATGTATGTAGAATATCGTTGCACTTGCATTATATAATAAATAAGCATCAATTATTGCACAATCCGATTATGGGAGATTGTTTTGTATTGCATTGAAGTATAATAATTAATTAGGGTTTTCCAACTGCAACTGCAAAGTGATCAGATCGTCAAAACCTCTCTCTCACTCTCTCTCTATCTCTATCTCTATCTCTATGTCTAGCTGTAGTTGCAGTTGTTTTATTAGTGGCAGTTGTAGTTGTGGCAGAACTGTGTCTCATAAGCTGGGATGTCCTTGGCAACAGGATGTTCAGCTCATTTCATTTCATCTTTCTTGATGGCATAAATCACAACGCGAAGGCATCAAGGATAATGGAGTCAACAGTTCAAGGCGCATCATTTCATGCCGTTCAGTTTCAGTTTCACTTTCACTTTCAGACGGCATTCAACGACTTAAATATTATACGAGTGCGCGTTTCAGTGCTGAGTACTGAGTACTAAACAGTGAATAGTGAATAGTGAATACTGACTTCTGAGTACTGAGTACTGAATACTACGCGTTGAATGGCGAAAAATATGAAATATGCCATCAAAAGCCGCGAAATGGACTTTACCAAGAACTAGAGATGGATATATATAGTCTCTGTCTTGACAATCTTGACTTACTGACTGACTGACTGACTGACTGACTAACTGAGCAACTGACTGACTGACTGACTGACTGACTAACTGGGCGAGTGAGTGACTTAGTTTAAATGAAAAGACGCTACGCCATTTATAATGGAGCATTGTAGGATTTTGAGGGAGCCGCTTTGGGGGACCTGATGCAATAAGAATAATTGGAATGTCAGTTTAGATGCGCGCACGTGAAAGCCAATACAAAGCGACACAGCCAAAGCCAACATCCCGCAGTGCACAGCCCAGCAGCACAACAGCCCAGCAGCCCAGCAGCACAACAGTCCAAGAGCCCAGCATGCCAGCATCCCAGCAGCACAACAGGACAACGAAGCAATCCCACATACCGAGAGTAAGGCGCTTCGCATCACACTGTTGCTGCCCATTTGACTGTGGGCGTTGGGGGCGTTGGGGGCGTGGCAGTTGAGCTCAACATGTTGCAGGCAGGCTGGCAGAGTAAATATGGCACAATAGTTACAACTAGTACGTCGTCGACGCACTTGGCTGAACAATGACATAAATCTAATGACAAGCAGAACGCTGACGAGAATAAGGAACGGAGGCAGGACGAGGACGAAAAGGAAAGCCAGAGCTAGCAACCAGAACCAGGATACAGATAAGGCGGTGCATGAGGTGCAGCATCAGGATGAGAATGAGAACGAGGATGAGGATGAGGATGAGAAAAAGGATGTGGATGTGGATGCGGTTGAGGAGTGTTGTCGGCGACGAAGATGATGACAATAATGACGTCGACCATGATGATAACGACTATAATGATGTTGGCAACGATGATGAGAACTGTGGCGGCCACAAAAGTCAACGGTTGGCTGACTGGTAAGGCACGAGCGGGGTATGGGGATGGGGATGGGGATGGGGATTGGGATGGGGATGGGGAGGACCAGCTGCTGGCATGACACTGACGACAATGACAACGCTGACATGACATGCGGGTTAACGGGTTGAGACGTGCATTCACACGGGGCAGACAGAAAAAATTGGTATCAAAATTGAACGGCTGCCCCGGCGCACAGGGCTGGGCAGGGCAGGGCAGGGGAGGACACGGAGCTTTGGAGGAGAACCAGAACCAGTTTAGATGGCGTGTTAGGGAAGGGGAGCTGAGGCAGAGAAATGCACTCTGCATACAGAGAGGCTTTAGTATGCTGGAACTAAGCATAAATTATGCTCTGTGATGCGGTCAGCAATATCTGATTCAGCTACGGGCGCATCCATGACATACGAACTGACCCAGGCATCCAGTATGGCAACCAGCTCTGGAACTGACACCACCACCACCACAAGCAACAACAACAACAACAACAACAATAACAGATGCAACTGCCAGACCCCATTTGTCGCTCAAATTGAAATTGAAAATAAAGAATCTCAACGCAAAAGCTGCTGACTCCCCAAAAAGCTGGCAACGCGAGCTGTGTGAGCTGGGCGAGAGATTGGGATTGCGATGGCAGATGCATTGAAATTTGTTGGCCAATTGGTGCTGCTATTGCCAAAGGCTCTCAGCTTAGCTGCTGGCGCATGCGTTGTGGGCGTGGCAGGCGGCAACAGCAGCAGAAATAACAATGGCAACAAGAACAGCAACTGCAGCAGCAACAAGAGTCACAACAACAGCAACAGCAGCAACATCCTTGGCAATAGCATTAACAGTAACAGCAGCAACAGCAGCAACACCAGCTGCAACACTAGCAACAACAACAACATCAAGAGCAGCAACATGCAACTTGTATGGTCTCTTATTGACACGCCCCAAGGTCTTTGTCAATATTGGATGGAAAAGGGCCAAGAGTGAGTATGGGGAGTGGGAAAACTCTTTCCAGTTTCCGGTGTTCATTACGCAATGGCAGAGACAAAGTACTCTCTGTTGTTGTTGTTACTGTTGTTGTTGTTAGTGTTGCTGTTGCTGTTGGCATCATTGCTGGCTGACAAAACATGTGCAATGCAAATTGTGAGTTGTATCAGCAGCTGTGAAGTGTGACTTATAGTCGATGTCTTGTCTGCCAGAGCTGACAGTCGACAGCCGACAGTCCTCCAAGTGGGTCGATTGAGTGGGTCACTCGAATGGGTGGCGGCACTCAATCGGCTCCTTTGGCCATACATTCGTCTGTTTGGGTGCTTGTTTTGGGGATCCGATCATGAATATGACCGGCCTGTCGATTGGGAAATTCTTCTAATTTATTAAGTGCTTTGACTTTTCTTTTTTCCTTTTTGGCCAAAAGCAGGACTGAAACACGGCAACGGGGTGGGGTGGGGTGGGGCGGGGCGGGGCGAGGCTTGAGGTATGTTTTGTTGCCAAGCTACCAATTGTAATTGAATAGCACCAAATGAAGCACACTAAACGGATTCACATATCCGATGAGAGCAAGTTCTTCGGGTAATTTGCAATGCAACAATGAAAAGAGAACATAATCTGTTGCGCCAAGGACAACTGAGAAAAGGACTCAAATGGGCCAATGGAACTATGCAACTAACCCATTCGGCATTATTACGCCCATAATACCCATTTGTTAGCTAAAGGGTATAACCACTGCCTCACTCAACCCCCCTTCGCCTGCTGCTTGTGCCACGCCCACGTCAACTAAAGTCATCAGACAATTTGTGGCAACTGTAGCTACAAAAAAAAAAAAAAAAGAAAAGAAATAAAAATGAAAATGAAAAAAAATGAGAAAAAAATTGTTGCGGAAATTATGAAAAGTGCCAATTGAAAATGTAAAATTGCTGAACTTTGCACAAAACTCATTTGGCATTCAAATGACAGGGACGCATTCACAAGGCCTCAGCTCACCACAATTGTGACTGTGACTGCAACTGTGACTGTAGCTGTGACTGCAACTGTGACTGTGACCGTGAATGTTACTATTATATATAGGGAATTTTTCGAATATCGTAGAATTAAGTATCACGAGAAAGTTAATAAATTCCTTATACAAAAGATTATTTAAATCGCATCTTTTATATCCAAGTGAGTAGTATATATATTTTTGATCAAAATGAATATATATATTCAATATATTTATTACTAATATTAAATTAGATTCAGATTAATTGATTATTTATTGTAAATATCCGAAAGTGTTTGTCGATATTTGTTTCAAATCAAATTGCCTTACTTTAAATTTGAATACTCAACGTCATCGAGTGAGTCAATAAAATACTCATCGAATGAGTTCAGTTTCTGACCGATTCAGAATTTATATTGGAAAAATAAATAAATAAATTATATAAACAAATTATACGAAAATCAATGCGAACCTTTTGCAGATGCCTTCACCGCGTGAGTTATTCCTAATAATGAGTAGTGGGTAATGAATAATGAGTAGTGGGTGGTGGGTGGTGGGTCATGGGTGATGGGTGGTGGGTAGAGTATCTGTCTGTAGTTACAGTTATTTAAATAGACTAGGAGAACGATTCAGTTTGCCAGAAACAAGCAGCAGACGTGGAAATTCTTTGCAAATCGAAAACTTTGTAAGTGGTCGATGGAAACGTGCTGAATTGGCAATAAAAATCGATTAATAACTCTATAAAGTGCCGAGAGTTATGTATGTATGTGTGTAGGTATATTTTTTGTAATTGTTATAAATAATAAATGCTCTTACAGTTAGTTTTCCATGCTCGAATGAGGAAAAGTTGTTTGAAATAAGTTAAAAAAATTTTTCAGTTTCGATGTTAGGTAAAAGAATATATATATATATATACGATATATCTATGTATAGTATATGGTGCATTCATGAATGCACTCAGTCTAGCACTAGTTCCTGTCAACTGTTGACAATTTGTATCCGAGCAGACTTGAGTCTTGAGTTTTTTGCACCTACTGCGTGTATTGCAAGTATCCGAGATGGAATCTGCCATCTGAAAGCATATACCGTGCACAGCCAGTGGAACGAATGCAGCAGATAGATACAGTAGATACAGATACACACAGCCACACACACACACACACATAAATATACACATACTGTATGTACAGTTGTAGATAGAAAACCAAAACTTACTATCAAAAGTTGTCACAGAAAAGTTTTTAGCTGGCATTTTCAACGTTGACATACACATGGATACACACATACACACATACGCTTACATGCATGTATATGGTAGTATATATCCATTTTTTATGCAATTTATCAGAATATCATGCGATTAAGTCCTATATGCAGTATAATGCCTATTACTGAGAGCACTCTACGAAGAGATGCGGCTAAAGACAAAGCGAGATTAAAAACTTTTTGACATGAATATACGAGGACACATTTAGATGTATGTATGTACAGTCACACACACATGTGTATGTGAGCTATTATACAAGTGCACAAGTATTTGTATATGCTTACGAACTGATACATACTCGTATGTATAGACGGGCCTCCTTCTTCTATGGTCCAAGTCCACATTGTGCGACCCCATTGATATCTGACACATTTTCCCACTGTTATTGCTTACCCTACATTTTCCCTAGATTTTCATATGAATGCATATGTATGTATGTATGTACATATACAATATATAAGCTGGTGTTGATACCTTGGCAATTGCATCACACACGCACACACACACACTTGTCATTTTCATACCTTCTACAATGAATTTTCCCAACAAACAACTTTACATTACAAATATTATTTTCAACATTTCTTTTCTTTTATTTTTTTTATTTTTTTGGTTTGGTTTTTCTTTTCATATTATTTTCATACAGGGTATCTAAGAAGTCGCTTAAATCGTTCTGCACAAAATAATAAAATAAAATGAAATAAAATAAAATGAAATAGAAATAGAAATAAAAAAATGAAATCATATTTAAATAAATTTGTAGAATTGCAAGACTACGAATACCTTCACGAGGCGGGGAAAACTGTTTACGCCAGATACGGGTTGTCGTCGGCCAGGGTCCAGAGGAGGGCAGCTGGTGGCAATGCCAACAGTCTGTGCGGGGGAGGGCGAAACGAAATGGCCACCGACTGGCGATGGCAATGGCGATGGCAATGGCGATGGCGATGTGTTAAACGGTATTTAAACGGCGGACATGATGGTAAGGGCTTACGCTAAGGGAAGTGGATGGTGGCAAGTGGAAGGTGGCAAGTGGAAGGTGGCAAGTGGAAGGTGGCAAGTGGATGGTGGCAAGTGGATGGTGGCAAGTGTCCGGTGGGTGGTGGGCAGACATAAGGCGGAAAGATAGCGCATTTTCCACCTGCCATCTGCCAGATGGCGGCATAACCCACGTGCCAGTTATCCCAGTTTCATGCGAGCTGAATAATTTGTTCCTAAGTATTTCACGTTGTTTTTTTTTTTTATTGTGCGAGTATATCCCGAATACCCATTAAAATAACCTTCAAAAGGTGTAATCAAGTTGTGCGACAATTGGAAACTAAATCTCCTTTATTGAAGGATATTTTCCAGTAAAAATCCTTAGTCTGGCGACAATCTTTTGAAAGTTTTTATCGTATTTGATAAAAAACAATTAATTTATTAATTGGAATTGTTGCAATGATTTTCCAGCCAGTGGTCAGTTTTTTCAGAAATCTAAAATGAAATTTGTTCAAAATTTTGATAGTTTTAATAAAAAAAAAATCAATCGGATGGAAAACAATTTTTAAAAAAGAATTTGCGATATTTCTTGATAGAGCATTCGAAAATGAAAAACTTGCCACCTTGAGGAAAACTGTTTTTAAATTTTAAACTAATAACCATTATTATTATCATCGTTATCATCATTATTATCATTAGCATTATCATCAGCATTATCATCAGCATTATCATCATCATTATCATCAGCATTGAATCAACTTTATTATTAAACATTGTTTAATTATTTCAATTAAAATGAGTTTTACTTTTAACATTTTTCTTCTTTTCTGTTGTTGCTGTTGTTGTTGTTGATCTGTCGTGAGACGATTGCCATATACCGTTACATTAAATATTCACATATGAATATATATATATGTACGAGTATACTCATTTTTATATGAGTGTACGAATACGAATACGAGTACGAAGTGAATGCTAAGGGAAATAAGGCTGCAAGCCAATTAAAGCGCAACTCTGACATCTTGCATATGGAATGCTGCTGCTGCTGCTGCTGTCGTCAGCTGATTTACGAGTTTAACCGCCATTTACACACACACACACACACACACCCATACACACGCACACACACATTCACTCAGTCATACAAATGTGTGTACTCGAGTACACTTCGCTCCACTTTGGTTTTACAACTTGCCAGCGCGAATTATGTTATGCAAACACACTGAGCCACGCACACAAACTGACACCCAGCTATTTGTACAGGGTTTTATGATATACATACACATACACATACACATACACATACAAATGCATACACACATATATATATACATACATATACATGGTGTATACCGAACATATAAATATGCATGCATTTAAACATTCTAAGACACATTTTAACATACATGTATACACACACACACACACACATACAAATACACACACACATATACACATACATGTGTACCCGTATGTAGGAAGTGCATACTCGAAATTTTCTTCATTATCCTGGCTTCCGCTGCGTAATGGAAGTTCATAATTTTTTTATTAAACACAAATATTTGCAGCGCCATGAGCATCATATCCATTTAATATCCCTTGTCCTCAGACTCTGCCCATTTATAGGACTACTTTGCAATAGACCACCACCCCAACCCACCCCATCGCACCACCGCACCACTGTACCACCTAACCGTCGCCATAGACATCCTAGAATGGCTTGAGCATGGCATTCAATGGCTACCAAAGGATCGTTAAGTCGTCAATTGCCTGGGATGCCTGCATGCCTCTTGTTAAGACATGTACGAGTACATACATATATGTACATACATACATACACATGCATATGCATGTATCCATCTAGCCATCCATCCATCCATCCATCTATCCATCTATCTATCCATCTATGTATGTGCGAGGACATTGATGAGTCCTTTTTGTCCTTGGCGACAAGCGACGCGTCGAAATGCGCAACGTGGCGGCATTTGAGGGACCTGAATTTTGTCAGCATACATGCGTACATACATACATATACATACGCACACACATGTATGTATTATATTTACATACATACATAAGTATGTTCGTATTTCCCTTTATCGAATTTTTATTTCGAGCACTTTTCGATTTAAGGACGCGCTTCCTTCACATTTTTAACAATGCTCATTTACGAGTATCTGCATGTATTGTATGTGTGTGTGTGTGTGTATGTGTGTGTGTGTGTGTGTGTGTGTAGATATGCATAATACGCACTTCAATATATTGAAATATTCAAGATATAATTCCAATATTGGAACACTAGACCGTTAAGATTTTAAATTTTAAAATATTTATTTCACAAAGAGGCAAAAGTTGTTGTTCTATTAAAAATATTTTAAAAATTTATTCGTTTTATTTTTTGTATAATTTTCGAGTGCTTTTCGAAATAATATTTTTGTATGTTGCCACCTTTTTGTTATTCTTACAAGAATGTTCCGTGTTTCATTTTAATTTACATTTTTTTAATGAATTTCTCAAGTGCTGTCTAAAATTAGGAAAAATATTTTTAAATTTAGAAAATGCTTCTAAGTTTTTACGTTTAATATTTATGAAAATTTGCAGTTGTTTTTCCAACAGATTCAGTTAAAAAAAAAAAGAAAAGCCAGGAAAATTCAAGTGGAAACTCCAATATTTAATTGACTCTTAAAGTTGTCATTTTGTTGGCATTTTTCAGTCGATTTCAACAGGGAACTCGGCGACTCGATGTATGTATGTATGTACTTGTATGTGTGTGTACATACACATATACATACATACATATAAATTGTGTTTATCATTTAATTAATGGGTAACTTTCGTCGTGCCTTTATGCTCGAATTTTTCATTTTTGTTGCACATTTGCAACAGCCGTTGCGCTGTATGGGAATGAGTATGAGTATGAGTATGAGTATGAGTGTGAGTATGTGTATGAGTGCATACATGTATGTATGGTATATGCATTGTAATATGCATGAGCATAGCACCTTTTGATCGGCAGCAAATTGCCTCTCGTTGTAAAGTGGCAATTAACACCACATGACGCTGACAACAACCGACAGTTTGGTGGCAGACACACACACTTATAACAACACACACACACACACACATAGGTACCACATTATATTGTAGTTACGACACCGTGTTCCATGTATTGTAGTTTTCGCCTGCCTCATGCGGCCACTTAAGTAATTCTTTAATTATCGCCCAAGAGCCGAGAGAAGAACATGACCTTCAGCTTGTTTTGCCCATAAGTTGACAGCCAACATTGTTCATTGGCACAAAGTATATTTATAAATAAATCTATATATATATAAATAAACATATATATATATATATATATATATATGGTATACATACATCGATAGCAACACGTATGTATCTGAGCCGTCTCATTCATCATGTTTAAGCTTTTAACTTTGTTTCACTTTGGCCAGGACTTTTTACAATTTTCATAAAATATTCTCATAGTATTTGTTGTATATGGTGTATATGGTTATACTCTATCATTAATTTATAGAGTGAATTGTATATGATTTTATCCTTGTAACTTATAATAATAGCAATAATAATAATAATAATATCCTTTTTTTTTTTGCATTTTTATCTCATTTTTTCAGGCGGTTCACATTGCGCCTCGAAGCGGTTCTTCACAGACTTCCTGCAGGATCTGCCCACGCCGGGCACGGGTGGACCCTCGTTTGATACGACCATAACGAGCAACATAACTGGGCTCGTTGGGAAGACGGTGAAGCTGACCTGCCGTGTAAAGAATCTTGGCAATCGCACGGTGAGTATGGCAACATCTGCAGCAGCAATAACTGCCCCAAGTGCCACAACTGCCGCAACTGTGGCAAATGCCGCAACAGCTGCAACAGCTGTAATAGCTGGCCAGAAAGAGCCTCAAGTTTTGTTTAATTATTTTAAAGTACGTCTCAAATACGAGTAAATGTGAAAATAAAACAAAATAATGAAATGAAACTAAAAACAAGCGAAAATAAAAATGAAAATAAAAATGAAAATAAAATAAAACAAAATAAAACAAAGCAAAATGAAACCAAATCTAAAAGTTGTAAAGCGTAAACTTGTCAAAAGGCGTTACGCTTGACGGACGGTGACTGCAGCTGCAAAGAGTTTTTGGTTGTTGGTGGAGCAAGGGGGGTGATGGCAGAGGGAGGGTGGGGGAGGGACGACTACTTATGCTTGTACTCAGAGAGTTCTAGTCCTGCTTCTGTTCCTGCTCTTGTTCCAAATTCTCCTACTCCTACTCATACAACTTGTACTTGTACTCCCCCACTCACACTCACACTCACACTCACACTCGCACTCACACTCACACTCATACTCATACTCATAGTCGGAATGCGCGTAGTACTCGTTATGGCATCGCCATTGCTGAAGGCAAGCTGTCGCCTGTCGTTATGTCGGTCAAAAGTTGGGAGCCAGCTTGAACCTTTCATAGCATTTAGGTCGGTTTTTTAGTCTTTCAGTCTTTGGGTCCTTTCCGTCTGTCTCTCTGTCTGGCTGTCCCTCTGTCTCTCTGTCTCTCTGTCTGGCTGTCCCTCTGTCCTTCTGTCTTGCAACTGTGCAACTCAGCAACGCTTTGCCTGCCGGCTTTTCATTATGAAATTGCAGTCGATATGCGACCAGTTGCAATTGTTGTTGTTGTTGTAGTTGTTGTTGTTGTAGTTAACTTTGTTACAGCTGCAGCTGTTAAACAATTAGCAAATTAAACTTTCAACTTTTTACTTTTTACTTTTTACTCGACACCCGCCGCTGCAAATCAACAACAATGCAGGCCACTAAGAGCCTTCCCGCTTTCACATACAATAGGAAACACTCTCTCCTGCTGCTGCTGCTTCTTCTTCTTCTTTATCTTTAAAAAAAAAAAACAACAATTATATAAATCCCAAAAGACGAGCACTCCACCCAACACCATCACGTACGAGTGCGATACGAGTATCTGCGTTTGTTTAGAGTACGACGCACTTTTATTATTATTGTACTTTCCCCCCAATAATTTCAAATTTTAAGACTTATTCTCTCACTCGCTCTCACTCTCTGTCTCTCTCTCTCTCTTTTTTATGATCTATCATAATGTATGTACACATATAGCCAAGTTATGGCACTGTGCATTTTTATATCTCATGTTTGCAGAATTTGTAAATCGAGTGAGTATACTCACTATAAATAAATAATGCTCGTAATCCCTTTAAGGATCGGAAATTAGTTCAACTCAATAAATGAATAGGGTATATGCAAATATACATATACATATACATATGCACGTGTATGTGTGTGTGTGTTTGTGCCCTCCGCCAAGTTTTACTTATGCCTCGAGTTTTGCAAAAGTGTCGCGCCTATGCCACGCCCCCCCTCCCCACCCCTGCGCCCCTTCCCCCACTCTCTGGGTGGCAACAACTTACTCAAGTGTCGCACGGCCATAAAACTTTTAGCATTTTCTTTTTTTTTACGTTTTTTCATTTATTTTTGTTTTCGTTTTTTTTTTGTTTTTTGTTTTTTTTGTTTTTGTTTTTTATGCTCTCCTGGTTTATTAGGTAAGTGGCAGTGTGGCGGCTACTGCCTCTTCCCACTTATGAGGGGAAAATGCGGGGATGAGGTGTTGGGTGGGTGGGGGTCTGGGGGTGTGTGAGCTCCTGACCGATCCATGGACCCATTCTGTCCTGTTCCTTCCTGTTCCTGCCTCTTCCTTCCTCCTCTGCTCTGTTCTGTTTATTGTTTTTCTTGTTCACGCGGCTGGCCAAAAAAAAAAACACCAAAAAAAAACACCAAAAAAAACAACAACAAAAAAGAAAATTTTAAAAAAATTAAATACAAAAAAAAAACACACTGAAAAAGTTTTGCTCTCGCTTTCCGTTTTAATTTCAATTGGACAAAGTGAACGAATGAATTGCATTCAGTATGAGCCAACCGAATACTCACTCCGAATACCCGAATACCCAGGCCTTGTTTGGCCTTATTCATTTCGGTCTCAGTTCAGTTAATTTGAGTTGATTTCGGTTAACAATCGCGGCTAAAAGTTGCTGCCGTCATTTGTCAACCGCAACTTGTAAGAGCGACCTGCCAATTATGAGACTCACACAGACACACACACACATATACACTCACGCACACATACACATACACATATGTATGTATTACATTGGCAGTAATATTCGTTAAGGTGACATAAAAAGTTCTATAAATTCTTTTAATGAATGTTTATTTGTTAACCCTTATACTATGCCATGCCCATAACGTGTTAATTAACATGTGTACATTAACGAAACGCACACACACACACACACACACACACATACATTTATACATGTGTATGTGTATATAGAAAGGCAATCATGTTGAAACAAGTTGAAACGTGCTCGGCTAAAAGACACGCGCTTCCAAAGACAAATATTTCATACCAGACATAATGGATATACTCAGAGAGTAGTTTAATGTATGTATTACATTGTATTATATTAAGTAATATATCCAAAATTATAAATTTTTAATATTTTTTGCTTTTTTGGTAAAGTTAATTAATTAAGTTTTTAAAGGAATTCATTCACATTAAAGTGGCATCTCATTAAGCCAAAAATTGCAATTAAATGTAAAACTTTAGAATAATAAACACTAGAGTCAAGACAAGGCAAACAATGAGTGTTTCGCTGTGAGTGTGAATGAGTGTACAGATACTTAAATGTATATATATGTGTATGTGTATGTGTATGTGTATATGCATTAAATAAATTAATGGTCCTCTTCTGATCTTAATACTGTATCTGCCGCTGCTAGTTGAAATTCTCAAATTGTGTTTTGCATATAATTTAGGTACGTGCTGTTACCTGTTAGCCCCCAGGCTGGGACCAAATATACCTGTACACACACACACACACACACACACACACACACACACACGCAAGTATGTATGTATGTATGTATGTATGTACAGTTGCTTAGTACAGCATATTTATTAGTGTTAAGTAGCGTCCATCGAAACTGATGAGCTGGCTGAATGAGAGCAATTAATCACTTGGCCCGCAGTTAACCATTTATAATGGCCCAAACGGCTAATTACTGGCAAGATGCAAGTCCATGAATTACAATTAACAGGATCTTGGCAAATAAATATTATAGTTACGCTACCAAGTCAGGCAGCGATTCCGATTGCGATTCCGATTGCACGAGTTAGCGTGTTTGAACTCATTTAACGATTGCGAAAAATTCCAATCTGAATCTTGATTATTCAAAACATTTGAAGGCGCCATAAGGTATGCAACGAATCAATTTGAATGCACACACTCGAATGCTGCCAATATTCACATTCAACCATCGATACGAAACGCTTTGTAATCGACTGGGTAGAGAAAGAATTTCAGTTGTAATTTTTATTCCTGGCCCAAAAATCAAAAGAGAGAAAAAGAAACGAACGCCCCAGAAATGGACAATCAATATGAAATTGCTTTGAAATTGCTCATTTGGCTGACAAGATAAAAGGACATCGGATGTGGCATGTTCTCTCCATTAGCCTGGATGGATGTATAGATAGGCGTACTGCCATATGCGAGTCAGGTGGCTGTTACGGGGGAAGAAAGAAGAAGAAGAAACTAAGATTTCACATAATTTGAAACACCACAAGTGGAATTGGAACTGGAGCTAGAGCTAGAGCTGGAGCTGGAGATGGAGCTGGGAGCTGTAACTGGAATTATGCGAGCGACAGCTCCTGCTGTGGTTGAACTTATCAAATTCCCATCACATTCCAATTTAGAAGCAAATCGTTCTCCTCGTCGAAGCTTATTACAAACACATTCGCAGCAGCCGCCTCCAAATGTCCATGAGAGTCATGGGCGTTGCGAAAAGGGGGTGAGGGTGAGGATGATGAGGATGAGGAGAATGAGAGTTCACAAGGAATGAGCCAACATGCAACAAACTTGTTATTGTATTGTACGATATAGCGTGTGGCATGCAGCACCTCGGATTGTGGGTGCTGTCACTTTTGGCTCGTAACTTGTAGCTTGTCATTTGCGGTTTCTCCAGCTAAACGATTTCCAGAGGCAACCGCACATTTGTTGCACCTAACAGCTGCATCGAACTTGGACTCGGCCTCAGACTCTGACTCTGACTCCGACTCCGACTCTGACTCCGAGTGGGACTCCCTTTATAATCGAAAATGGATAGATGAATGAAGCTTGATCGTGTTGCATGCACTTCATTAGTGAGTTATTCGAGTGGATTCGATTGCCAGTGACGCAGCAGAATTGAAATTGTTGCGGTTCTTGCTACATACACGTACATACGAGTATGCCCAAAAGTATCTTGAAATGCGAAAAGTGAGTACCCATACCCATACCCATACCCAACCCATACATATACTCATGGTCACTCTGCCCACTCACTTAAATGCGAATACTGATACTCGTACATTCATATCATTCACACTCACATTCACACTCACATTCACACTCATGCACTCATGCACTCATGCACTCACAAACATCTCAGCCTACAGCGTCCACACTCACAGAGATTTCTGATTTCCCGATGCCTGATGAAGGTATTAAAGTCGGATGAGCTGCCCCGCCTACGGGATAATTTCAAATTCTTTAATACGGTACTTTCACTTGTAAGAAATACGAGTACAATAATTATTTGGAAAATTTAGTTTTATTATTGTCATTGAAAAAAACAATCATCAAACATTGTAATCGAACCTATAAAAATAGATTATTATTTTTTGTTGCATCTGTTTTATGGAATAGTGTATCTGAAATAATAATTAAATGTAGGGCTGTCTGGGTTTAGGATCTCTCAGAAGCCCTTAAATGTGGTACCACCACAACTTTTCCCGATCTCTTTACCGTGACGGCGTAGGTCACACCGTTGACTCGAACGACAGTGCGGATTCTCCTGGAGTTGCTTACAATCGTGCTTACGCTGCGCTGAATTTGTAATATGGCCTCAATGGGTAGCTGATAATTGTGCGGATGGACCGTCCAGTACGGGTATGGTAGCACCGGGTTTTGCCTATGTGGGACACCATTCAAACAATATGAAGTTGAGGTTATTTCGTCTTTGTCTAATTTTGACTTCCAATAAAGAGATGCACGCGGCGGAGATCTCTTCGGTGTTACGTTTCCGCTACGTGGGGTTGGGGGTGACCGTGGAGCTGCATTCCGGCGAGATGGTGGTGAGCGTGTCTTAAAGCCGATCACCGACGGTAACATGTCATCCTTGCTCTTTGCGATGCGCACGGGGGTGGGGTCGAGCTCTGTGTTGACCGCATTTTCCTGGCGTATCGATGCTGCCCCCATTTTGTCATCTTCTTCCATCCATGAATCCCAACCATCCATGTCTTGCCATACGTCTGTTGAGTCTTGGCTCTCGGCATCTTCCTTATGACCTTTTGCTTCCATCTGAAAAAAAAAACAAAGAATCCGAACAATCAGATTGTCATCAACAGATTCCCTATAGCTTTCTTTCTTATTTATTTATTTAATCCAGTTATTTATTTAAATGTTTAATTAATTTTATTATTTATTTAATTAAGTTTATTGAACTTTCTTTTTTTATTAAGTTGTTGTTGTTCTTGTTTATTTATTTATTATTATTTAATTTTTTACTATATATTGATTTTAATTTATTTGATTATTAAACGTTTTATTATCGCGACAACGTCCCAACCGACCCTCGCTAACCACATACCGTTATGTATGCATGCATTTATTTATGGCCACCAATCACAGAGCAGCAGCGCTGTCTACAGTAGGCCTACCCACTCTAACTCTATACAAAGTGCTGCGCTGCTTGCGTCGCATCCTCTGCTGCGTCGGCGCAACTTCAACTAATCGGACGCTTTCTGTCTTCTCTCTTCTCTCCTTTCTTCTATCCTCTCTACCTATTCACGTCGCTGTTGCTTCGGCGCTTCGACACTTTTCAACCATTTGGACTAGCATTTGCGGCGCAGTTTCCTGATGCGCAATAAAACTGTATTTGTATGTGTGTATGTATGTATTTTCACAGAGATCAGCAGGCAACGGTTAATTTCCTAAGTATGCATGTGTGTATTTACATATGTATGTATGCATTAACTTATCTGCGCGCATGCAAAATTTTGCTACTAATGAAACTGTATGTTTATAAATTGATGCATATGTATTTATTTAATTATTTATTTATGTAAATATGTACCTATATACATATTCATATGTATGTAAGTAACAGCAAGTAGCGACCAATCTTTGTATGTATGTACATACATACATATAGTATGTGTATGTATCGTTCTACAAGCACTGCCCATTTCTAACGGCACCGACTCCAAATGTAATGAATAATGATTCACTGGTACTTACCACTTATGTATGTGTGTGTTTGTATGTAAATGATTTACAAATTAAATGTGCACTGCATTCGTTTATTCTCCGCACGTTTTTCCGCGAACATCTTCACAATCCTCGCTTTTGCGACTGATTAGAGAATCGTTTCGTCGCCCGAAGCTCCTGCACCGATGTCTGTGCTTCGTAAAAGCTCGCGTGGTAAAAGCTTTAGGCGACGATCGAATGCAACTCTGTTTGTCGCACCACTAACCATACAACACATAATACATGCATACATACATATGTATTATTTGCTGTGTGTTGCATCGCCTGCGAATTTATTTTAAAATCGAATTGTTTAATTTATATTGAAAAATAATAACAATAATAAATAACTGCACAACAACAATAATTTTCATATTATCGAGCAAAGCGAAATTAAAATCTTTTATTTTTGAATTGAAAATTAAAGAGTGTGACCACCCTTTTTAATGCTACAAAAGTCGCAATCTGTTGAAATGGGGCTGCCACTTGTCACTTGTCAATTTACGAATATTCGGAATGTTTCAGTTGGTAAACAATGCGTTTTCTTGATGCGTTATCAAGTATAACATATTACCATTTATCATTTGTCCCATATTCTCACGCACATTATCAATTTCTATTTATTTATTTATTTTTTTTTTGTTGAGTAATTTTACGGTTTTCTTCATATAAACAAGAATTTTCCGCTGGTTTTCCTATGTCTTTAAAAAATTTTTTTTTCGCGTTTTTCTGTTCGAAATAAACCAAATGTTTTTTCGTTTAATCGTTTTATGAGCAATATTTCAACAAAAAAAAAAAAAAAAAAACACTCACGAACTATCGACCATCAATTCCAAATTCCGCCAAATGCCTTAGCGGTTTTTAATAAGGTTAATGGTTCTAATCCGTCTTTAATGACGGGAAATGACGTCGATTGACGGTGCAATGGAAATATTAAATTATACTCGCACTCACTGCTATATTCACTTTCAGTGAACACTCATACTCACACTTTGTAAAGGGGTAATCTTAGGCCGGGGTAATAACTCGGTCGGCCAAAGTCCACAAATACAGAAATTTGTATTTACCAAAGACACAAAACTCAAGGGTGGGGCAATGAATACCACCAAAAGATCACAAAGGGTAAGGGGTAAGGGGGGACGACCACGACCACACGAGCAGAAGTCCACACGTGGCCCGCCCACGTTGGGATACTCCCGCAATAATAACACCGATTGTTCACTGTTCTTAATTTTATTCGCGTCCGTTATACCGCGTTTATGTTATCTTCATTTGCCTATTCTAACTGTGGCACTTTGCCGTTAACTGTCCCTAACTATTCGATGCGCACCTGCGCGTCCGCTCGCTTTCAGATCTCGTTACTAAGTGACGATCGCCTTTGCCGCCCGAAGCCTTTGAGCTGACACTCCCCCGCGAAAGCTCGTGTGGTGAAAAGCTCCGGGCGGCGGCCTAATGCGACCCTGTGCTTCAGCCGCATACGGCGCCGCGCTTGGCTTTCAATTTGAATTCAAATACAATAATTATTAAACTTAAAGAGTCGTAGGCCCTAGCAGCTAGTACTCTGTAATACCTTTTTAGATATAAGATTATATTTTGTATCTAAATTAATAAAATAAAAAAAAAATATTAAACTTAAATCTAACATATTCAGCTATAATGAATTGAGAGGGCGGGCTAGCTCGCTACCTCACAACTTTTACTCAAACCCCCCACATTTATGCCTATGATCACACTCATACTCATACACTCTCACTCATACACTCTCACTCATACACTCTCACTCATACTTTGGTCGAAAATGCAATTTAGCATGTGAGCCGCTTCGTTCTGTAAATGTTTTTTCTTCTGTCGCGATTTCGTTTGTTGCTTTTCTTTTGTTTTCTTTTTTTTCTGCCTTTGTCTCTCTTTTGTCCTTCACAAATAATGCCTCTCTCCATTCCACAGTCTCTTTTATATTCGAATTTTTGCTCTCACTAGAAAACAAGCATCGAGTTACAGGTGTAACACACACACACACACATCCATACACGAATACTTACACGCAGTGGCACGTGTGTGTGGTTGTATCCGAGTATTCGAGTATTCGTTGATTTTATGTGGGCTGCCACTTTGAACTTTGGGACAACTTTCGTATCAATTCTCCCCCTCCACCCACCACCCACACCACAACTCCGTCCACCCCCACGCAAACGCCGATAATCAACCGCCAACGGGAAATGTACCCAAAAAATTTAAGATATTTTTTTAAAATTTTTTGTTTGTTTTTGTTTTGGTTTTTGGGGTAACCACGCCCACAAAGTTTCCAATTTAAATATAGAACTTGAGAAAATGGCGGCAAGAGAGCGGGAGGTAGAGCGTAAAGCAAAAGCAAAAGAAGGAAAACCGAAAAGAAGAAAACTAAAGGCAAGAAAACTAATATAAAATGAGAAATATTTTTTTTTTTTACAAAAATCGCACCTAACAAATCCGAAAATTGTATACTCTTTGTGCTAAAAGATACACAACCTTATACATATATGTATATATGTATGTGTGTGTATATATATGTATGTATGTGTATATATGTATGTATATGTATGTTGCCATTTCAAAGATATTGTATTGTAATTGGATTTAAACAATAGATATAAACAAAAAGCAAAAAACAAAAACAATTTTAGAGATTGAAATTATTAGTTGAAACTGCAATAAAAGAAATTCTGCATAAATATTTTAATTTAATATTTAATTTACAATAACAAATTTAATAGTACATTTACAAATACATACATACATATACATATATGTATAACATATATATGTTTATGGCATATATGTTTGGTAGTATGTTATATATGGATTTATGGAAAATAAATGAAAATGGTTGTATCTTTAGGCTGAATTCGTAACTCAGTTTGTTCTACATACATACATATGTACATACATATGTATATACATAAATGTCTATCTATATATGTATATACATACATACATACATTTATTGCATGTATGCAGGTGGTCGTGAGCTTATCATTTGAATATTTCGTAGAATTCAGTGATAATACCCGTAGATGCGCTTTGGTGCTTTGGTGCATTCACTTGGTCACGTGATGAAATGCAAATAACTCCGAGGAGAGAGAGAGAGAGACAGAGAGAGAGAGAGAGAACAGAGATTGGGTGTGAGAGAGAGAGCGAGTGGGCGTGAGGGGGAGGCAGTTTCATGTGGCTCAGGAGAGCGATACAAATCCGACACGATGTATCTACTAGTATTTTCAACTGAATGAAACTAAGAAGAAGAGAGACGGCAACGCACACACACACGTACACACACACATACGTTCACCTTTGTGTTTGCTTTGAGCCTTTGCATCGTTTATCTTCGTCAATGCTTTTTGATTTACGTGCTCGGTGATTGCTCTGCCAGATGCTTTGTAACGATTCCCATTGCCATGGTCGTTTCCAGTGCATCAGCAACAGTCTCATCTCCCATCCCCATCTTCATCTCCCCTCTCCCATCCCCATCCGCTACACACCATATACCCAAGCCAAGCAACTTATGTGCCAGGTCAAAGGCTGCGGGCGAGGCCACCCAGGCATTTAAATACAATTTCCTCCGCGTGTACTCCGTGTGCTCCGTGTACTTCTCCTTCCAGAGTTCCTTTTTGACTTGTTTTTAAACAAAAATTGCGTTACGTGCCCCGTGTTAAAATTGTTAAGAGCGGGATCCGGGATGCGGGGTGCGGGGTGCGGGGTGCGGGGTGCGGGGTGCGGGATGCGGGGCGCGGGATGTTGCACGTTGGAGATGCTTTAAGGTGGGTGTAACGTTTGGCTTGGAGTGACAGGGATGAGGGCTATTGGATGGTGGATCGTGGCTGTTGGCTGGTGGATGGAGAATGGGGTAATGGGGTAACGCAGTGGTGGGGTGGTGGGGCTGGTGGAGTGGTGGGGTAGGGTGGCGGAAGTTGTACGGCCGTGCTGCTTATTATTATTTCATCTGGATGGAATTGTTGTTGTTGTTGTTGTGCGGTAGGCAATTTCATTCAATTTTGTTATGAATATTTCGCGCCACAGGCAATTGGATGGTAATGTCGACACAATACCCGCCGAGGCCCGTACCCACACCCCCACCTCCACCCACACCCCCCCACCCCGGCAGCAACCAGCTACGAGCAACCACCTCGTCCCATTACGTTATCCGCACCTCTCGTTATGGCCATTTAGGTTAACGCTCAGCCAGAAGGCTGTTACCCTTCTTGGCGCTTTCCGTTTCCATGTCCTGTGCGTGGATGTCTGTGTGTGTGAGTGTGTGTGTGTGTGTGTGAGTATTTCTGCGCACATTATGAATCATTAGCGGGTCCTACGAATCAAACACGTGGCTATTTCGGTAGCTTATAAGTCAGCCATAAATTATTTGGATCGATCGATATACATACACATACACATATACATATACACATACAAATGCATATAACAAATATATACAAATACATATACATATACAAACACATATACATATACATATACATATACATATACATATACTTACACCTATACATGAGAAGCATCTTTGGTTGATATGCTTCTTATGTTAATTCGCAACGGTAACTCTTCATACTGTGACCCTAACACACACACACACACAGATGCACACACACACACACACTCACACACACGGACACACACATACACACACAGACAATACATGGGACTCGGTGGAATTAAGGTGAAAACATGAAAAATTCATGTGTATATTTTTGCATGTCATCTATGTATTTATCCTGTAAAATTTCATATTGTTCCAATGCTTAACACTAGGTTATGGGGGGTCGGTGGGGGGGAGGGGGTTGGGGCGTGGTATGCTAGAGGCCCGCCTGAGTATATCCTTATGCCGCATTATTGTACGTTTCTTATTTTCCATTTTATTTATTTATTTTCATTCCACATCCGTTTGAATACACCCATATATACTCGTATATATACTCATGTTATACTCGTATATTTGCTTCGAAACACTTAATAAATTCAACGCAACTTTGAACCGGGAAACTGAACCCTTTTTTCCCGATACGTGAGCATTGGCAAAGTCTTTTAAAACCAAAACAAAAGTATTTTCAAAACATGGAAATCTTTTAAATTACGGGATAACTTCGTTCCAATTTATAATTGAATAACAAATTATAGTATTAACATATTTATTTTTGTTTATTTATTTTGATTTAAAAAAATGAATCAGATTTAAGAAATAAAAAAAGTTAATGAATGAATTTTCGAAAATATTCATACACATACGCATACACATATATATTGTACGTACGTATGCTTAATGGCTTGCAAAAATATTTGTTTTATGTGTTAATCATGTTGTGATATTGAAGGATTGAATGACTTTGGAATATATATTATATTAGGGGTATTCCGTCGTCATATCGATGCGGGAATCGGAATCTTATTTATTGCTTTATTGAACAATGGCCACAGTAAAAACAATAAAAAAGGAAGCAAAAGCCAAAGACCCAAACAAACAATCTGTATATACATACGAACATACAATATAGGAGTATATTCAAGTATGTGAATATACAATATACAAATATATATGTATGTATACATACATACATACACTTTTGGCGTTGGATTGTTAACGCCTTCGCCTTCAATCAGGATATGCGAGGCGTCGCACGCCTCTTGCCCCTTGGCTTGGCTAGTTTTGTGGATGGATTTGTGGGTACTCAACATTATAGGTAACGGTTGTTATGTATTCGTTATTCGTTATTCGTTGTTCGTTATTCGTTTATTCGTGCAAAGGTTGCTATCAGTTGGCGAAAAAACCCTTTTCTAATTTACTTTCACTTGAGGAGTTTTCTAACGTAAATATAAAACCGAAACTTCTGCTTCATTAGCAACTTCGCAGGCGGAAAATGGAAAATGGAGAATGGAGAATGGAAAACGCATAAGAATGAGAATGAGAATGAAAATGAAAATGAGAGACGACTACGAAAGGTTAAACAGAGCTGGTGCTAAGGCAAACAAAACTATGTGAAACAATTTGCGAGGTGGAGTAAGCGTCAGCTCGTTAGGTGCCCCCCCCCCCCCCAACAATTCTACTACTCAAATACTGTATATGTGCATGTGTATCTGTGTGTGTACGTTTTTATTATACACACACACCAAAATATATGCACATATACGACTTTGAAATCGTAAATTGACTTTCGACTGGAAAAGACAAACCTTCCGCTTATGCTTGGGCCAGGGCCAAAAACAAAGGACACGAGGACGAAGTACAAGTACATGTTGGGGGCAGAAGAAGAGTAGACAGAGAGATGAAGAGGGACTTTAAGAATATTCAATTCGAATGCCGACGCGTTGAGCGAATTTAAAGTGAATACAAAAGTGGTTAAAACGCTGCATATCGAATGGCTTGTGGTTCGATGTGCCACACTTCAAATGCAGCTGCCTCAGCTGCAGGTCAGACCGCAAGTTATCATACATGTATGTATGCGTATGAGTACCCACATTCATATTCACATTCACATTCACATTTACATTCACTCTCGCGCTCGGTATGTCAACAAAATTGCAGTAATTTTAATTATGAATAAATAACGTAGACGGAATTCAACAAGGAAATGTCAGGTCAGCTCAACTGCTTGCGTTTGTATGCGGATGTGTATGTGCCTTGTTGGTGCGAGAGAGAGAGAGGGAGATAGAGAGAGAAAATGAGACTGAGAGAGTGAGAGAGAGATGGATGGTGGGGAATGCGTTTACCGTGGATCGTCGGCGTGTCTGTGGGGCATAACTGCAAAACCTCAAAGCCTACCTCATCCGCATATCTCAGCTCCCCTTCCCCCCCGAATCCTTCCCCATTACCACTACCACAACGCCAATTATACTGGCAACTGTCATTCCAATGGCATAAATCATAAATTACACGAGCTTGTCAGCGACAGTTGTTGGCCCGCTGTTCGTTGTTCGTTGTTCGTCCTTTTCCTGATGCTCCTTGCTGCTGCTCCTTGCTGTTGCTCCTTGCTGTTGCTCCTTGCTGTTGCTGCTCTTTAATGCGGCCGCCGTCATAAAACATTTACAAAAATTGTATAAACATAAATTGCTGCCGTGTTGAAACTAAAAACCCAACAGCGAACAAGTCATCTCAGCCTCCTCTCAGGAGGTATACCGTGTCCTGTGTCCTATGTCCTGTGTGCTGTGTCCTGTGTGCTGTGTCCTGTGCTCAGTCAGCGAGGACCGCACATTTCAAAAAACTGCCATAAAAGTTGAGCACACAACGGGCATTTGTTGCATTCCAGTTTCTGTCATCCGTTCCATTGACATGATACTTTTGGGGCTTATTGTCAGAGTTAGACGAGATGAAGCAGGTGAAGCAGGTGGAGCAGGTGGAGCAGGTGGTGCAGGTGAACAAGAGAAACCATCTGGCATATACATACATAGTGTGGGCAAATGGTGACTTCTTATAGGTGATTTCCGTTTATCGTTGCCAACTGCCAACTGGCAACTGAGAACTGAGATCTGAGAACTGGGAGCTGGAAGCTGACACTAGGAAACTGAGGGCTGCCAACGTTTCATCTCGTCTCCTGCCTTGTGTAAACTTTCCACCAAGTCGACGCCATGGGGTGCTCTTTAATGTCATGTTGGCTAATCTAAACAGCGCTCAGTTGAGTTGAGTTGAGTTCAGTTTTAGCTATAGCCACAGCTACAACTAGCACCCACATCCCCTGGCCAAGACATGGGTTCATGCTCCTCCTCCTCCTCTTCCATCTCCTTCTACTCTAGTTTTGAGCTCGGTGCAAATGTTAAGCGAAACACGTACAGGTTGCCGCCTATGCTGTGCTATCGTATGATGTTGGAGCATAGAGTTTGCTCGTTGGCATTCCGCCGGAGCGGTGTCCTTGGTCCACGCTGTGCTAAGACATGATAGGCTTCACGTGGAACGTGTCCTGTCCTGTGGACGCCCCCACGTTCGCACCCACCGCTCAGTATACATTTCGTCTCGACAATTGCCAATGCGGGAACTTTTAAAGAACAACGTGAAGGAAACACGAACACAAACACGAACTCAGATCAACCATGTTAAGCTGTTCCATACACACACAAGCTTGCATCCACGGACAACAGACAACGGACAGAGGACAGCGGACATCGTACAACAGACAATGGACAACAATAACTGAGCTACAGCTGGCATCTGCAGAAAAGAAAGTCACTGAAGAATATTAGAGTGAAAGTTTACTCTTAACGAAGCGTTCAAGTGGAATAAGTGGAACAAATGCGAACTTGAGCCCACTCAGGAAAAGAGAAAGAAAGAGAGAGAGAGAGAGAGAGCGAGAGAGAGAGAGTGTGTGAGAGAGAATGGAAGAGAGTTCAAGTTGATGGAATCAGCGCTCCCTCCACCCAACAAATTCATCGCTGTCAGCGAAGGACCCAAACAATGACTAGGAAAGTGATGGTTCCTTTGATAGGACAACAACTGGCACTGCGGTGGCCCACAAAGCCAAATGGAAAGAGACAGAGATAGAGAGTGTGAGTGCGAGAGAAAGTCAAGAGGCAATACCAGCAGCAGGTAATACCGCTTTGTAGGCTCTCATAATGAAATTGTCAAGCTGAGGAGTTCCTTGGCTGATCTGGAGATGATGATGCCAAAGGACATCAACATATCATATCTAAGCGCAAACATAAACAAACAACATTAACACAAGCAAATAAATTGCCTAAAAAATACATAAATACAATACATACATACATACATACTTGAATGCATACATTTGGGATAGGAATGCGTATTTAACATATACGCTCCAAGGCGACGGCACTGCTGTTTACCGTTGCCAAGTGTACAGAGTATCCTGATTACTTTCGTCCGTTACGATTACGATTAGGAGGTATGGAATACAAAGAGAGAGAGAGAGAGAGAGAGCAAGAGAGAGAGAGCGATAGCGGAAGCATTGAGTAAGGACATTCGCGCGGATAAGGACCGTGAGTATTTGTTGTGCGTTTAATTTCCTGTAAATATTGCCTTCTATAGAAATTGTATGCCGCCTTTTCCTATTCTCTCGTCTAGTGTAAAATGAGAAAGAAAGAGAAAAAATTAATGAGCGACAAACTTGGACTCTCGTGCACGGATTCTAAACAAATTGACTTGGCCAGGAGAAATTGAGGAGGTGCCCCCAAGGAGGAAGCCGATAGAGGGGGCAGTGGATGGGCGGGTAGACGAAAAGAAAAGTGCCTTACCGACAAGTTGGACGACATTTATTGACCCACATAAAAGATGTATAACAAAAGCTTTGTCATTGCTTCTGGCATTGGCAATAAACTTGGGCAAGCATAAATCATAAAAGGCCCAAAACTTGTTGTCCTGCCCGTACTCGTACACATACACATACACATACACTCGTCAACTAATAAGGAATATTGTGCGAGTATATGGCATTGTATACTTTTTATAAAAGATTTCCAGGACTCTAAAGAAACTTAAATAATCTATAAGCAATAAAGACAGCCGCTTAATTGGCACTATGGTCAGGAAGACAGACAGAGAGAGAGACATAGAGAGAGAGAGAGAGAGAGAGATTGTGATTGAGATTGAGATTGAAGTATGGCTAGTTGAAGTACATACAGTGCGGCTAGTGAGCAATAGAGTGGGGGGTAGTGGGGGGGAGGGAGGCAAGACTTAAAAAGTTTTTAATCTTAAATCAGCCAAAGGACAACACAAATGTTCACAAGCAATTTCTTGTGCTTAGCAAATATTTACCCAATAAATTCCATTAAAACTAACAATTGGTTTACTTTTTGGCTTAAATGGCTACAAGAATACGAATAAAAACCAGGCAGCGTGGTCCAAAGGCATCCCGACAACTTTTCACTTGGCTACATACTTTTCCTTTGGTTCGGTGACAAAAGACAGCAACAACCGCAGCCACGGTTATAGCCATGCCCATAGCCACATCGGGTAAATCAAGTTGGGGGCGGGCAACACAACCAAAAAAAGAAAAACCAAAAAATAAAATGAAACAAACAACAACAGAAAAAATACTTTAACCAAGATACAAGCAATAGAATTTTATATTTTATTCTATTTTATTTTATTATATTTTATTTTATTTTATTTATTTTATTATTTTTGTTTGCTTTGTTATAAAACTAGGCTTTTGACGCCTAGGTGTAAGTGTTAAAGTGCAAATGCATGTTGCGATACAATCAGTATACCCTGTTGTATACCCTATAATATTCCTTTATCCTGGGCTAATATCGAAATCATATTTAGTTGCTTTGATTATCACCAAATTGATCAGAATAACTTAATATAGTTCGATATATAACGGGAATTGAGAGAGGAATTCAATATTTGTATCTGCAAATTGTATCTTCATGCTTCACATATGTATCTAAATATCATATATATGATAAAACATCGCTAAAAAGTACTCAGAGGGTATCGCATAATCGAATACTCGTATTCACAATTACAGAGCATTTATTTATATATTCGTTTGGCAGCGATTCATGACATTGATAAAATCTAGAGACTGAATAAAAATAAATAAACACTTCCCCAAGGATGGCGGACCAAGAGCAGCAGCAGCAGCAGCAGCAGCAGCAGCAATTGGAGCAGGAGCAGGAGGAGGTTAGCAGGATACAAGGACAGCAGGAGCTTTTTATGTGATAAAAATTGTTGACAATTCAGCTCGGCACAAACGAAACAAACTGAAACGGAACTAAAGAAACGAAATGAAATGAAACAAACTTACCAAATTGCATAGAAACTCTGTAGGAAATTTTCATTTGCTGGAAATGCTTCAAAATTTTCAAGTTCTTCACCAAGAATACATTTTTATTTTTATAAATAAATATATATATCGTACACATACTTGCATACATACATACATACATATGTATAAGTACTGTATGTACATCAAAAATGTGCTGTAAATATGTTTTTATTTTTGAGTAAAGTTTCATCTAAAAAGTGACTCGATGCATCGTATCTCAGCAGGGGAGAGAGCTCAAACGTATCTTGTATCTGCGAGTGAAGTACCTGTAATAGGGAAGTCATCTTGCAGAATATGATGGAAAATATTGAAAAATCAAAAAAAAAAAAAATAGATACAGATTCAACAGTAAAATACAATCACATTGAGTTTTTGGTATTAAAATAGAAAATTAATTGAAATATTATTTTTATTTTTTATTTAAATGATGATAAACGTTTTATGTGAGTTTTCTTTTACGAAATCTAAAAACTCTTTTAAAAACAAAAATGTCGATGAAAATAAATTGATATATTTAATATATATTCATATTATAATTTAATAATCTGGCATATCGCAATGTTGTTTAGTTCGCATTTTAAAGTATGCGATGTGTGCCCTGTGCTCATTATTTTCTACAAGCAATTTGTATAATGCACTGCTATACATACATACATACAAGCATACATACACATACACATAATATTTGCCATCATCTGTATGTCTAGTAAATAATTCTTTGGGAGCAATTGAGGAAATTTTAGCATTCTAAGAAGCAGCTTAATAACTCCAAGGCTTCATCAGTGGCAGTATGAGGCACTGGCTCCACACCCACACCCGCACCCACACCCACACCCGCAGCCAGATTCAGTGGCACTGCCATTTTCAGAACTCCAACACCACCCCCTGCCCCATCCCCATACCTGTCCCCAACAGGCAAGCAGCGGCACCGAAAGCAGCGAATAAATCGTGCCAAATTATTTGGCATATCGCCAACGAGAGCGACAAGAAAAATGCGCCATTTGCCGGGCCACAAAATAAAAGCTGCGACATTTCATCCCCAATTTCCCGGGCATTTTTGGTGAAAGTTGCGCAAAATTCAAATTAATTTACTAATAATGTTGTTGTAATTATCTAATTGCTGCTAAATGCAGCCGACATTATGAATCAATGTGGTGGCATCCCTTGGATTAGAATCTCGAGTGGAATAACAACAACAACAACAACAACAATAAATATCGCTCCATACATACATATACATATATTCCTACGTGTATATTGAGTGAAAATTCAAATAATTCCGCAAATTACTTTAATATTGATTTAAATCAAATTCAACCACAAGTTGTTTATTTTTCAATAAATATTATAAATAATTATTTAAATAGAAACGCACTTTAATTAAAATGTATTTTGGAATGTTTATAAATTTTTGTTGCTGTTTTTTTACAGGTATCCTGGGTACGACATCGGGATATACATCTATTGACCGTGGGCCGGTATACATACACCTCGGATCAGCGGTTCGAGGCGATGCACTCGCCACATGCCGAAGATTGGACGCTACGCATACGGTATGCCCAGCGGAAGGATTCGGGCATATATGAGTGCCAGATCTCGACGACACCGCCAATTGGCCACTCCGTTTACTTAAATATTGTGGGTGAGTTGCGAATCCGTTGACCCATATGAACTCTGGCCAAGAACCAAAGAGCCAAAAGGCAAATGCCCAAAAACGAAAGCCAAAAGCCAAAAGCCCATGCCACTAAAATATTGGTCTAATGTATGGGTTTTTTTCTCCTTTTGGGCCTTCTTTTCGTTTTTATTACATACTAGCAAACCCGTGGCGTGCTTCGCCACTTGTTTCTTAAATGATTTGTTTAATAACAAAAAGAAAATTAAAAAT
>JBAMCR010000171.1:0-45489 GCA_037075045.1 Mulgravea parasiatica | reverse complement strand
CTTTGCGCCACATTTTAGTTAACACTGAGAGTTCCGATTGATTTGCTAACGACTGAACCCCTGACAACAGACTGAATGGAAAGCGATTAGTCCTTTTAGTATACGGGAGTGTTAGGTAAATGAATTTAAAACAGACAACTCATTCTTATTGATTTGCTTAATATAGGAAAATATATAATATAATATAACATATTTATTGATTTTTGTCAAGTTGAGCAGGTGCTGGCTGCCCTAGACACCTTCTTGATAATTAAAACATGGCGAATTGTGAAATAAGTTTGTTTCTTTTCCAATCTGATTAAAAGTCATTTTCACAGTGCTTTAATTTGTCTTGAAAATGTTTGTACATACACATACGAAGTATTCCCAATTAGTTCATAGAGTAACTCCCAAGTCGACAAAAAAAAAATTGAAAAGATTTTCCAAAAACAAATAAAGTATTTTCATATCATTTAATCAAAGAATATTCCTATCATTTTATCAATATCATCTGAAAAGTTTTATCGAAATTAATATCTTAGGGGCCATTGCAGCGAGTATAAAGATCGAATTTTAATGCACATGTATCTCTGTATATACCATACACAAATATGTATGTACATACTTACTGCAAAATACAAGTTTCTGATGTTTCAGATGCATTTCCCCGTTCCTTGCAATAATTGTATATATGGTATATAGCAGGCGCCACGCCCTTTTAAACGATCAGAAACGAACAGCCCTAGAATTCGAGACCCCAGCATAATGACAAGAGGCGACAATTACTCTTTGTGGGGGAAGCGATATCTTCAAAGTGATGCACAGTGGACAGGGGATAGGGGACAGGGGACGCAAGGCAATTGTTCAAAGAGTTCTAGGCAATCGGAGTTCTTTTTGTATGTCTTCTTCTTTCTCTCTGGCTGCAGTACTTGACTTTATCAGAGCCCTGAGAACATGATGGAAAAGCAGCACAGCAACAGGGAACAAAAGAAAACAAGGCAATCGCATGTATGTATGTATGTATGCACATACTACATACATACATACATATGTACATACATACATACATATAAGTAGAGATGTCTTATGTTGCAGCACTTGAGGGTTCTTTTCCACATTACACATACATGCATACATATGTATGTATTAATATTTATGCATTTGTCAACACATTTCAATCATATATAAAATATGCACATACACACATGTATGTACATGTATCAATGTGCATAAATATACATACATATACATAAATACATATACATACATACATTTACATTTTTATCAGGCCTCTAAATTTATATGCCAAGTAGGACCGGAAAACCACAGAATGTGCCCATATTTGGATAGGATTCATAAAAACATTATACATATGCATGTGTATGTGTACGCATACACATACAGTAACATACATTATGGCGATAGTCGCCCTAAGCGTATTTATTCATTTATAGCAAATGCATATGTATTGTATGTATATATGTACGTAAATACATGCACATACATACATACTATTCTTCTGGTATTTTAATTATAATCATGATCATTGTTGATAAGTTGAAATGATTTTTATATCCAATGATCCTTGGGAAAAATGATAAAAGTTTAAAAAGGTTGTAATCTCATAAATGTATATAATATTTTTACAGTTATGGATAAATCTAATATTAGATTTACTTAACCTGTGAAAAATTCATTCTGTGCATTTTATTTGAAATTTTCGGATTCCATTTGCAGTGCAAATATTTTATTTATTTTTATTTAAAAGAAAAAGATTTGGTTTTTATCTTTTGTTGTTGGAAATAACAACTGATATGGTATATTTAGTTGAGCAAGAGGAGTTCCCCCCTGTTTTTAGGGTTGTGGCTACACCCACGAGTTATACCGTTAACCAAGGCCCGTACGAGGATAGCACGAATAATGGTTTGTTGTCGTTTCCGGTGCACGAACAGGGTGGCGAGACGCAACCCTAAACCCAATTAAGATCAAAGTTAGCTCAAGGTTGTGCCCAAAAATTAATAGTGAAATGTATGTATGTACCATATGTATAAGGCGACCCTCATTTTTGGCATTGACAGTGAAACAATCAAACTTAACTACAGTGATTGATCGAAATAACAGTTTCAAGATGTTTGTACTTGATTCTAAGTATTTATATGCATTTATTAAAAAAAAAATAGATTTTACCACTGAAATCGATAGAAAATAGAATTAATTCCCAAGATCACAGTGTTAGAACTACTTAGCGAGAGACCACTGTACGAACCTCAGTCCAAAATGTACCTAATTGTCAGGGTGGCTAACGGCAACCCCCTATGACATTAACGGGATGGGTGATGGCTACACAAAATTCGCAAAAATTAAAAAAAAATATATTAATATGCCTATGCATGTATGTATGTATGTGTATGCACAAAAGGAATTATTATTTAGACATGCTGCACCTCCAACAACAACCGTTACTACCCCAAGCGAAGAGTTTATCGCACGTGTCACTTTCACAATTGCTTTTTATTTTTATTTTTTTTTTGTATATATTTTTGTTATTTTCTTTGCTTCTTTCTTTCTTTTCGGACAATGGCGAAGCATCTACCAGCTAGGCATACATACACACAGATATGTATGTATGCATACATATACAGTATGTATGTACATAAATGCATACATACATATACATATATGTACATAGATGAATCATACGAATACGCATTGATTTAATGAGTATTTCGCGTATATGTATGTATGTATGTATGTATGTATGCATCATGTTTGGGCTTATAAATAATGCATGCGTTTTTTGCTAGTTGAAAACGGTTAATTCACACGTCTCAGACGATGCAGAAATCATTTGTCGACTCTTTTTGTTTGTTTTTTGTTGTTTTGTTGTTTTGTTGTTTTGTTTTTCTTATAAGATGCCTTCAAGACTTTTGGAATTGAAATGAAAATGCAAACCGAAGCTTTACGCTCTGTTTCATACAGACGCTCAAACGAGTGCAAAACCAAAATTCTCAAAAAACAATTACCACAAATATTTCAAAAATATTTCAGTTATAGTTATGTACATATGTACGAATCCATCAAAATAATATAACCTACTTATGTATGTACATACATTTATAATTAAAAATTAAATTAAAACACGTTTCTAATATACATACATATTTTCAAATTATTCTTCGATCAATTTGTTCTTATTCATTGGCATTAATTGGCTAGTGAAAGTCTATCAGATTACAATACCGTTAGGTATTTTCTATTAACTCTTTGTTAACCAAGAATTTCAATAAAAATATAAAACAAAAACAAATAAAATAAAGTCAAAACAATCAAATACGTTATTTAAACACATACAATAAAATTCTTCGCCAATATATTTGATACTTATTTTAATCACTTAGAAAAAAACAAAAACAATTAAATGAATCAGCTTATAAAATGTATACATACACACATACACACACATATATTAATATGCATGTATAGTATATAGTATGTATGTATGTATGTACATAACTTAATTTTATTATCCATTCAAGTAAATTCCAGCCAGACGAATGTCAAGATTGCTAAAAACAACACACATGCATATGTATGTACTTATAAGTATGTACATATGTTTATGTACAAATGTATTTTGTGTAAGTGTGTATAAACTGCCATCAAAACCAAAAAGGCTACGAAAATTCGTATACCCAAATGGGGCTATTAAATTTATACGGCTTCCTGGGCTCGGTAGCTTCAATAATAGTTAAACAACGGATGTTAACGCCTTTTAAAGCAGCCAGAGTTTTCGATTACTCTTTGAAAGTCCCTTAAAAATCGAAAGCCTAAAACCGATTACTTTTTAGTGTCTCATCTCCAGTTAATGTATACACACATTAAAATAAACAGGAGTACGATTATTCCATCTAATATTTTTTTAATATTTATATATATAATAATAAAGATTATATAATATTCACTTTAATATTGTCATCAAATCTTAAAACAAATGTTGTGCAAATTTTATTTTAATATAACTATAATAGTAATAATATAATTATAATTAGGCTTTCCCCAAAACATTTTTATTTATGGTAAATATTATTTTTCAGTTTTTTTTTTTTCAGTGTACATGCCACTCACAAAATGACGAAAGTATGGCAACGCTGACAATTTCCGTTGTTCGAAATCCATAAAAATTACACACACACGCATAATTGCACACACACACACACCCAAAGCCAGTGCAACAACATACATACATACATATTGGAACAAATCCAATGTAAATCAGTAAAAAAAAAATATAAGAAAAATTAAGATAAAAAAAACTGAATTGGCGTTTTTTATTTTCAATTTGAAATGACAACGACAAAAACGCCGACAGCGACGCCAACAGAGCTGCTCAATGTCAATGGCTTTGACTTTGGCTTGCCTTTGCATAAGCATGTACCTATGTTTGCAAGTGTATTTTGTATTTGTATGTATTATATACATACATACATACATATGTATGAATGTTTGTGCAAACGAGGCTAAAAACTCTAAAACGAAAAAAACGTTAAATAAATTAAGCAAAATACAAATTAAAAATAACAAAATAAAGAAAAAAAACACATGCGAAAATGCAAAAACAAAACAAAACAAAAGACGTCAACATGTTTGGTGTCATTTCTTTTTACAGCTGTTTTTTATTTTTTGTTTTCTATTCGCTTAAATATGCATAGATGTACATATGTACATACATATGTATGTATAAATGCTGTTTGTATGTACATACATTTCATCTAGGCAAATGGTGTTTATACAGTTTTGCTATTCATTATATGTATGTGTATACACATTTATACTTATGTACATACGTATGTATGTACATACATATAATGAATACCAAAACTGTATAAAGATCATTTGCCAAGATGAAATATTTGTATATAGTTCATACATACATACATCATATGCACATGCATACGTTATCATTGTTAACGGAAACGAGGATAAGAAAATGTAGCCTTTAAATACAATTACATAAATTATAAGAGAAATATATGAGAAATAATGTTTATTTCTTTTTGTCTTTAATGAAAGTTCGTGGCTAGTAGCATAGAAGTAAAATTCTAGATATTAGGAAATGTATCGCATGCTGGTACATATGTATATATATACATTAATAAATACATATGTGTACATACATGTGTGGATCGCATTTTCAGCTGTCTAAGCACCGTTGTTGAAACTATACATATGAAAATAACTGTCTACAATGCTGACCATTAAAATAGATGCGCCTATTGTGATTTTTGTCTAACATTTGAAAATGATTTCATATGTTTTCGATTTATTTTATAAATACAATCTTCCTTTTACACAAAGGGGAGTTTCAGAAGGGAATTTCGAAATTTGCAACTGTTTCTAATTGTAACAAATAAATAATATATCATATGAATGTATCTATGTATGTACATTGGTAGAAAATTTAACTTTTATTAAAAAAAAAAAAAGAAACATTTCTATACTGTCGTTTTGCTCTGTAGCATTCTATTTTCATTCTCTTTTTTTTATTATTATTATTATTATAATTATTATTTCTTTTTTTGCAGCCAGTTTCTTCCGTTGTTTGAAAACAAGTTTATCGGATATTTGTGCCGCTGCGACTTCTGTTTTTCTTAACATTTCAAACGTAACTGTCAACAATAGAACGCTAAAGACGTCGACGTTGACGCGTCCGTCAACGCTAACGTCGTTGTTATTATTGTGCTTGATTTTTTGTGTCTTGTGTCTTTTTACCCGACACGGCTACAGGTGCGCAAACTGCGGCAGCGACTGCGCAGCAGCTGTGCGCACGTCTGCAACGGGAACGCTTTAGCTATATTGAGCACATTGCCTTTCTCACTCGCACACATGAATATTTAGTATATGGTAAGATAGCTTTGGTTGTTCTGGATTCTCAACACACAGATGTTTCAACAAGCGGGTAATACATATGTATGTACATCTATGTATTAACATATGTATGTATAACGATATTCGGATTAAACTGTTGTCAGCTGGTAAAGCGTTTTTATTTTATATACCGTTAAAATACATACATACAATAGTATGCACATTCATACATTTGTACTTACATACATATATATTAGCACCATTTGTTTTATTAGTTTTTTTCTATAGTAAAATAAATAAATAAATTATACATACAAATGTATTAACATCGTCGAACCAAATATTATACATAAATATGAACATACATACAAATATGTATATATGTACAAATATATGTAAAAATGTATGTATGTACATACACACACTTTATGTAGATTCTCTTCCCCTAACATTTTCAACAATTTCAATGTCTCATTTATGCAAATCTAAGTTAAACGAATTTCTGTACTTTTCATTTCAATAGAATTGAATGAATCATTGCAATAACATGGGATTAAGTTTGCCGGTGTCGTGTTTTAAAGCGACCCTCACAATGAATCTACATATGTATGTATGTTTGTATATACGAGTGTAGTGTATGTGTGTGTATGCATGTGTGGGTTGAGAAATGAGTCACTGAATCGCGCAGCTCCTTTGGATTGTATCTAATTCCAATGATAAGCACGATTCACTTTCATTGTATATTATGTGTACGTACATTAAAATACAGAAATTTGTACACAGATACATAAACATATGTACATACATACATACATATATGCATTTACATGCATAGCATGTGTATTATTGTCAGTCTGTTGCCTTAAGGCATTCCAGTAAAATTTTCAAATATTTTTCTTCCATTTATCAACACCCGCAAGAATGAAGTAAACGATACATACATACATATGTATGTATGTACATACATATATGTGTATGTATACAGTTGAATCATTACTCAAAATTTGATAAACTTATCAACAAAAACAATAAATAAATTCATATTAAAGGCTTCAAAATTGTTTATCAGTTTCTTGGTCAGACGTTCTAAAAATAAATATTGTGTACTTCCTCCTCTTTGATTATAAATATTGTTTATAGGCTCTTTAGAAATTGCAATGGAAAACCTAAATGTATCAACTTGATTGTAATGGACATACATATCTACTTACATATGTACATACATACATACATATTGTATGTAAAAGTAAAAGTACTTTTATAGTATGATTTATACAATTCACTTTTCTCTGCCTACTTGTACTTTGTGCGTTAAGATTCTTCTCTTTCTCTCTGTCCCTCTCTCACTCTTCTTTTTTTACTTCAATTTTCGCACTCACTTTTGCTTTTTGGTAAATTTTTTTGATAGGATCGGGCACATGAAGTTTATAGCGATTTATGATAAAAGTAACGCCTTCATAAAAGTTACTCATATATATATACATACACATATACATATGTACATACATATGAACATGTGTATGTAGGTGTGTGTGTCATCTGGTTTCTCGTTTTCGGCATGTTTTGTTTGTTTCTTTGTTGGGTGTGTTCATTGGCTACTTCTGTTGCACGCACATCAAACATTGTTCTCACACACATGCATACATATGTATGTATGTACATACATACATACACATTCACGTGAGCTTTTCAATTTGTTTAATTGCTGGAAAAGCGGAGCTGCTTAACAGAGACTACGCCAAGCTCATTTAAATTTCATAGTTACAGTTGCTCATTTTAATTGATATTATTCACACGCACACAAACGCACACACACACACACGGACACACTCATACACTCACGCCCAGCTGATGGCAGTGAACCATAACGGGCCCACAAGCCAGCGAACAAAAAAACCAGAAAAAAAGCTTCACCCAAAACCAAGTCAAAGCACCTGGAATGAGTACGGACGGCAATAATAAAAATGGAATAGGTATGAGAATTGATGTGTAGGCGATAGACGCACATACATACATATGTAAATACATACAAGCAAATTGACATACATACATATGTACATATATTCCTACATATATGTATATGTATGTATGTATGCATGTATACATTTAAAATCAAGCGTCACTCATTTTCATTAAAAACCACTTAAGGTTTTGTTTTTGCAACCCACATTCTTGCGGCTGCGACCTTCTTTAGATACGCTGACTACAGCCAAGACTCGTTGGAAGTGGAATATAACGTAATATAAGCTAGTTTTTTTTTTTTTTTTTTGTGTGTACGGAATTTGATAATATTATAAATACATATGTACATATAATATGATACATACCATGGTATTAATGTACAATATATACCCAAATATATATGTGTGTATATGTATATATAATATGCTTGTATGTGTGTGTGTGTGTGTGTTGTGTCACAATGTCACGATATTTATCATATTTATCATTTCATGGTATATTTACATGGGGCTGAGACGAAAATCAGTTGTAAATACTATTATTAATAATATCACATCATTGGTTTTTCTCAATAAATCGACTCTAATATTCTCAGTACAATTTAAATATATACATATATACATACATACATGCATGTATATTTATTTATTTATTGTTAACTAAATTAAATTTCAAATTATAATTAAAAATATTCAAAAAATGAAATTAAATACAAAATAAAAATTTAATTTGTTGTAATTAAATTAAATAAAAAAATTAAAGAATATTTAAAAAATCTGAAATTAAAATTAAAATTATGTGAAAATCATATAAAAATAATTGGGAATTAAAAGCAGAACCAAAAGTGAGCTTGTCCATTTCTTTAATATTTTTTTTTTCTTAATTTTTTTTTTAATATATATAGTTTAATTTTAAGTTTACCCGCATGAAACTTGCTACAAATCTAAATTTTCATTTTACGACTAAACGAAAATTTAATTAATTAGAATACATGCTTAAAAAAGGAAAACAAAGCATATAGCGGATTTTTACTGTGTTTTAATCTATATACAAATGTATGTATGTACATACATACATATGTATGTATATAGTTCATTTTGATTTTGTTTTGCTTTTCAGTTGTATCACAGTTACTTCACCATGCAAATATGTGGCTTTACCCATATAAATGCAATGCTAATGTCATATCTATGTATGCATGTATGTATGTATGTATACATATATGTGAAAGATGGGTGTGTGTGTGTGTGTGCGTGTGTGTATATGGGGAGGGTCAGTTCTACTATAACTGAAAACCAGTTGAAAACTATTGTAAATATTATATATGAATGTATATACGTACATATTTATAAGATGAGATCAGAAAGTTGTACATACATACATACAAACATATGTATATATATATATATATATATATATATATATATATGTTTAGATGTTTAGATACACACATACATATTTTTTCCAAAAACTAGCCAGTCAATTGATACTTGTTGATTGATACAACAATTATGAAAATAATAACTGTCATAATAATTATTGGAAAAGCTGCCCAATGTCTGGACATTATCCGTCCATAGTGTCTCGCCGTAATAAACAAAATCAATGAAAGAAAAAACTTGAACAGAAATAACAAGAAAAAAATGTTCATATGTATGTACATATGTGCATACATACATATATGGTGTCTGTGTATGTATGTATGTGCATACAAGCTATAGTAACTACAGACAATGTCTACGGCTTGATATCAGCTCTCTGGAAGTCGCATACCATGTATCACGTACAATTGTTGTAACACCTTCAGTTGCGGTTATTATACCAATAACCGGGTGCAGCCACATATACACACATACATAGATGTATATGTATGTACATATATACAAAAGAAATGGCTAGTCAAGTCGCCGGAACGCCACATGATCCCGCCCAATCGTCATCAGAGAAACGCCCAGTCATCCAGTGAGTCGTTCGTCGGACAATCGAATGAGTCAATCGAATGGTTTTCTTTTTTTTTCAAATTCGAATTTAAATTCAAATTCAGCGAACCGGCTAAACGCCTCATCAACTAGACATTAAACATTGATTTGATAATGAAATTGTTTATTTAATAGTTGTTAGGCTAATTTCTATTATTATCATTATTTTTATTGTTTATTTTTTTCTCTCTCTCTCAGGTTTTTCATAGTATTATCCATTTCTACAATCATTCGTTAATTAATTTATTAAAAGTGAAGTTTTTTAAAAGTACAAATTTTGTTAATTAATTTCTTAAATTTTATGTGTATGTATTTAAAAATTTAAATTTGCTTAATATGTATATACATATACATATACATATATATTTGTATGTATATAGAAAAGAACAGTTAATTGTGCATCTTAGCAATATGTCATTAAATTCATTCATTCTTCTTAATTAAGGCATATTAAATTATAAATAATTATATTTATTAAATTATTGTATTTCTTTTTGTATGTTTCTCTCAACCCCCCCTCCCCCAACCATCCCCAATCCATCTACTTTTTGAGCAAATGGCATTTAATGCATTGCTTCTGTTGTTCGAGCCATTTTCTTTTGGCCATATTATTTTGCTGCTGTGTTGCTCTGGCATTAAACCATTTTTCATGTGAAATTCACACACACATGCGCACAAGTTGGTAGGGGGAACGAGATGCACACATACACATGTACATATGTATGCACATTGTAAAAATTATATTATGGGGTGGCATATTGGTGGGAGGGTGTAACGAGACAAATGAAAGAGACACGCACAAATCTAACCGTACATTGGCATTGAAGTGAAAATTGTTAAAAAGAAAAAGAAATAAAAAAAAATTGACGCCACGCAACAATATACAAGTATGTACATACATATGTGCATACATGTATGTATGTTGTATATATGTAATTTAATCATTTTTCACTTTTCCAATTCTGTTTCTTATGCATTGTCTGCAACCAGTGCACCTCACGCAATGGCCGATAGTTAGAGATGAGCTTAATATATTAATCGACTAACATAACTAAAATACATACATACACACATACATACATACACATATGTGTATGTACATATGTCCACTCAGTGCATAATTTGAAATATTAATCTGTCAATGTGATTTAAAAACTTTGGCTCATCTCTAATATCTGTCTCACTTTCAGATATGTATGTACATACATACATACACACATACACAATTAGTCGACAGCAATTAAACAAACAATTAACAGCATTTGGGAATTTCAGCATTTATTGATAACATTTTCATGTTGGTATTTATGGAGCATCTCCTATCTTATAACCAAACACGCATCTAATTTTGGATGGACCGAAACTGATCATACTGCCATATGCCCGAAATTTGTATGTATGTATGTATGTATGTTCATATGTGTGTATGTATGTTTATTTGCTTAATCACTACCAAAGTTAACACTAGTCACAATATAAGACTACACACACATACATACATATGTATGTACATACATAATTAATTTAATAATAGATAATACTTTTTATACACCTAAAAATGTCTGTTATGGGTATGTAGAACACATACATACGTATGTATGTACATACATATGTACATATGCATATGTGTGTATGCATACCATATTGTATTATATTCAAATTATCATTAGATAATAATAATCTATTGTTTTGTATGGAAACACACATATGTATTTACACACATACACACATTTGTAATTAACGCATTAATGTATTGTGTTATAATAAATGAATCGATTAATCACATATCATATCACCTAATTATCAATATTATATTCATTTAAAGTACATTTGTATGCAATTATATACAAATGTATGTACATATATAACTGCCACCAAAAGCAAGCCCATGTATATGTATATGTATGTGTCTGTATGTATGCATGTATGTACTTGCACGCTAATTAAGGAGATTTTGGAGTGTGATTATCACAATATCAAACTGGTTGAACTTGTCAATACACGTTCAAAGCAAACCACAACAAAAAGTTGTAGTGAAAATGTGCAAGTTTAGTTTTGGCTAAAAGCGACAAAACACTAAAAAATTTATTAGTAAAGAGAGGGGAAAGCAGTTTACTTATGTAAAATACATACATACATACATATGTAGTTTTAAATCTTAGGTTAAGAAATTTTGTTTATCTTTTTGTTTTTTTTTTTTGTTTGGTAAAATACTTTCGATCAAATATAAATACATACATATACTATGTAGAACGTATATATATATATATATATATACACGCACATATACGCATACATACACACATGCATATATACAGTCTGGCTGTATGTATTTTTATTATTAACGCTTACAATTTTTTTTTTTTTTTTTTTGTAAACAACGCGCGTTAAATGTTAAAATTAATTGCAATAAATGTAAAAAATTTTCTCATTCAATGACCTTGACAATGGCTTTGGATTCAACTTAAACATGAGTTAAAGCTTTGACAAAGCGTTTTGGCTCTTATGGTTACAAAGTTCTTCTGTGTGTGTGTGTGTACATGAGTGTGTATAATACATATGTACGAATGCATGTATGCATGTGTGCGAATGGTGGTTGTATGTACTTAAATAGTTGCTGTTGCTGCTGATGCTGCTAGCATGTGTTTGCGTTTGTTACTGTCTTCGTCTTCGTCACTCCATTCGCCAGCGAACATGTGCGTATAAGTACATACATATGTATGAGTATATATATATATGTAGATACATATGCACATAAGTAGATGTGTGTGTAGAAAACGTGACGAGCTACGAACTTTTGGAGAAAGGTCGTTGATCATGGCTCTTGTTGTGGCAGCTTTTGCCATAGTTGTTGCTATTTTTGTTATTTATTTATTTTTATTATTATTATTATTATTTTCATCAAAACATAGCGGTTTCAAAGTCATCAGCTACTTCAATCAGCCGTTTTTGGCTATTTTAATTAAATCTACTTTTAATGTCACTTGTATGTATATATGTATGTATGTATGTATGTTCATATATGTATGCCTTCATACATTTATACACATATACTAACATACATACATCAATATGTTTGTGTGTAAATAGGTATGTACATATAAAGGTATGTATGTGTGTTTGAATAGAAATTTATGAGACTATCTTAATTTGAATGTATATACATATGTACGAATGTATGTATGTATGTATGTATGTATGCAGATATTTTACTTGAACAAAACAATTTATCATTGGAATAATTGGAGTAAGGTCTTAAAATTCGACTGTTAAATAATAGAAAATAAGCTCAATCAGCTGCTTCCAAGGATATTACCAATTGTCGACATATTCGAATACAACATTTTCGAATATATGTATGCATGTGTATACGTGTACATAAATACATACACACATACATACATATGTATGTACCTCCGTACTTCCAATGGTTAGCGTTGCCACACGGAATGAAAGCAGAACAAGTATGTATGTATGGTATATATGTAAATATATGTACGTATATTCGCTTGTAAGTGTATACGTATGTATGCACATATGTATGTACATGCATACATGTAAATATGTGCATATAAGGAATGGCAGAAGAGTAACAAGCAAGGTGTAGAAAGCAATTGCTGACATTAGCAAATTCCAATTAATACCATGAGAATTATTTCTTTTTTTGTGAAGCTTTTTTTATTTAAACTAAACTAAGGCAACGGATTGACAGATCCAGTTACGAATTGAACGTTTGCATTGAAGACAATTCCTTGAAATCACATATGTATAGGTACATACATATGTGTGTACGTACATACACATATACATATATAGTACATACATACATGTACATATGTACATACATGTACTATGTATATAGAATAGTCAGCGAATAGCGCAATTTGATTTCAGTAGAATATTTGTACATACATATGTACTATGTATGTATGTATGTACACACACACATACAGACGGATGGTCATAGTATGAACGCATATATGTATATATGTACATAAATACATATGTATGCCTATACATATGTCTTTTCATACACATGGACATATGAGTCAAGTAACTGGAAAAGTATGTATCAACAAACAAACATACATACATACATACATACATACATACATACATACATACATACATACATACATACATTCATACTTGCATACCAAATGCAATGCGATCCCAATAAAGTAAAGTCTGACAGCGTCATTCTTGCCACTCCTTTTGGTGTCTGCCTGTCTTTTGCATGTTTTTTTTTTTTTGTGTTTGTTTTTTGTGATTGTTATTTTTCTTTTTATGCTGTTGGAAGAGCGCACACGCCTGCGTAAGCCTCTTCATGCAACGCTCTCTTGCTCTGTATTTCATTTTTTGACACTGCTGGTGCTTGAGCGAGCCAGTGCTGTCATATGCCTTTTGTATGTATGTAATACTATGTATGTATGTATGTATGTACATATACATGTATAAGTCATATGTATTTATGTATGTATGAATATATACATTATGTGTGTTTATTTATGTTTATGCATGGACGTACGCATGCAAGTGTGTGTTTTGTGCTATTAACGGCTGGCTACATTTGATATTATTGTGTTGCCTTATTTTATTTAACTATTTGTGCGTCACTTTGAGTCAAAATAGGCAATTATTTAAGCGAAGATTAGTCAAGCGGCAATACGAAAAACATCGACAATTGTAGATGGAATGAGTCCGTTGGCCATGTATGAGCAATCGCCGTTACAAACGTACACAATCATACGCATACAAATACATTAGTACATGAATGCGTAAGTATACTATATGTATGTATGTATATACGTACAATGTTTGTAGCTGCATACAACATGCAGGCAGACCACTAGCGCTATGAACATATGCGCGGCGTTTGTGTGCAACTTTCCCCTCTCCTTGGCTAATATCCCCTCGGCGAATGCTCTTTTCTACTTTTACATTGCCATGAGAGAGTCAGAGAACTAGAGAGCATCTTGTGAGAGAGCAGACTAGGCTTTGAATTCTAAAGTTCTCTTTTTGCAATTATTAATCGACTAAATTGGTTAGGTACGTGAAAATTCCATACGTTTTATGTATGTACACACAAATGTACATACATATGTATGTTAAATTTTTCTAATTTAATACAATTTAATACATTTTTATCAAAAATAAAACAGTTGTAAAAATACATGTAAATAAAAACAAACTCCTGAGTCAGCATTTCGCTGAGAGCAGCAAGTGAATGAGTGTTATGCTTAGTATGTATGTATGTATACACATACATATGTACGCATGCTTGCGCTGAGTGTACTATTGTATCTGTCTCTTTTGCTCGTACGCTTCAGTTGACGCATCAACTGGCAGCTGTTTTGGCTTGGCGCCGTTATTATTACAAAACGAGCTTTAAAATTTTAAAATAAATTGACTTTTGTATACTCTTAATTTTGTTGCTACAGCATAAGACGTTTATTAGATTGATAAGAAAACTATTTTTGGTGATAACATACACGTATACTTCTTCATATATTAAACTTTTATGATTTTGTGTACATTTGTATGTGTGTAGTATGTGTTATATATTAAAACCATACATGCATGAATACATAAGATATACACAAATATTTTTCTGCCATTGAACGCTTACATTTTTCAAAATTATTTAGTATTACTATTTATCAATTTATTATTTAAAATTAATTTTGTACTTTTAAGATGTGTAAGCGTAAAATTAAATTGTATAAATCACCAATGAGCATTTTTAATTTTATGTATTCACGCATAAATAGATATGTACTATGTATATAAATAATTTTTTACAAAAATTACAGTTAGTTACATTTTCATACAAATATTTATTACTATATTAAAATATTTGGCGAAATATATTGCCTGCCTAGTGTAACAAGTTTTCAAGAGTCACATGCGTACCAGGAGATTATGCTGCAAAGTACTCTTTCTTTCTCTCTGCATGCATACATACATTCAAACACGGGTACATACATATGCGCATACACATACACTACATACGTATACTTGGATATTGTAGTATACATACGTATGTACGAATGCATATAATCGACAAACACACACATACACACACAGATACGGGCGACAACGGGGTAAATTTCAATACCATATATGGTAAAACATTTGCCAAGCTGGAGAAGTGTGTAAGTGGTGCTGATAAGGCGCTAAGTTACGGTGCCGGTTGGTCTGGGCTTTATAAAACGGCAAACAGCGACCAGTTTTCATGTCATTACAGTTTGCGTTCTTGTGCTGTGTGGATATTCCTCCTGACACAAAACCCGCTAAAAGCATCTAATAAAGTCGTCTACACAAAAAGACACAAAACCGAAAGACTTAATTTATATTTATTTAATTTTAACTAAAACAGACCAAAAGTAAGTATTTATTCAACAAAACTGGCAAAACGAAATATGTATACATATACCAAAATGGAAAAAATTAAAAGTTTGACAAAAAAATACTATAAAAATAAATTATAAATAAATGGCAACAAATGTACAATGGAAGAGTAAATTTTTTTGCTACCATAATTTTTTTATAAGTGCTTGTGTTATTGTGATAAAGCGATGATAAGAAAACATTCTTAAGAATCATAAATCGCTAAGAATAAAACGAAAATTAAAAAAAATAAAAAATGCTAGTGATTTTTTAAAGTTTTAACTATGAGTAAAGTTTTGTGAATCGATAAGATCTAAGCCAGAAGCTAAAAGACGATTTTTAAATACATTCATACATACATTTTTATGCCTATGTGCATATGTAAATACATACATACATAAATATGTACCGACATACAGCAATCTCTTCAGTGTAAAAACTTTTTTACTTTCTTTGTGTACATCTCTGTATATGTATACATATGTACATACCTACGCACATTCATATACACACGCACACACACAAATATATATGTAATCGTGCCAATAAATTGTATGTACATATGTGTGTATGTATGTATATAAAAGTATGTATGTATGTACGTATAGACGTCAATTTTTTTGTGCTCTGGCGTTTCAATTAATTCAAAACCATAAAAACGTTAAGAAAAAAAAGAAAATCTTCAAGCTGGTGACATTTTTGCACAAATTTTGTTTTGCGATTTGCACACGAAACACTTTCTTTTTTTTCCCACGCTTCAATTAACTTTTATAAAAAAAGTAATTAAAAATTAAAGAAATAGGTGGCAACATCTTGTGCTAGACACATCTCTATCCATACATAGTATAATTGCAAATGTATGTATGTACATGCATATGTGTATATGCACAAATGTACGTATGTATATATTAAGTAAAACCCATTCCAAGTATATATATACATACATGTATGTACGTACGTATGTACATACATATCGTCTGCCTACTATTCAAGTGACGTAGTCACTTTAAGCCAAAAATAGTCAAAGAATAACGTCATTAAAGTTATTTGGTATTTCTTAAATGCAAAAATGCCGGGTTTTTCTCTCTAACTTTTTTTTTTTATGAATCGTGCAAAAATGGAGAAAACCTTCAAACATTGACTCTACATGGCGCAGCTTGTGTGAGAGAGCGAAAGCAGCAACATTTCTCGCTCTTCGTTGAACGATTCGCTTCGAAACATGACCATATATGGTCACAAAACTTGGCTACCCAAGCGCGTTAATCGTGCGCTCTCTGTCGCACGCATGCGCCAGCCATACGAGTTGCCGTGCGAGCGAGCTGGCTTAATATCGCGCAGTGGCAACGCTTGAAAATAGCTGTTAACTGACATACGCTCGTTCGTTTCGTTCATTCCTCTTTCGACAGTCAAACGGTGCGGTCGCATTTGAGTCAAGTTTTTTTTTGTCGCAAAAGTCAAAAAATAAATTTTTTTTGTTATAACTAATTCTGTCGAAAATTCGATTGAATTTCTAAAACAAATTTGCTAATTGATTTAATAAACCAACAAAAAAGGTAAAAATATAATCAAATTGAGTACTTAAGAGTTTATCGCGTGCCGGCTTATAATAAGAAGTGAAAATTTTCAATTTTCGGGCAAACGGCCGCCATTTTGTGCACTCACACATACATGCAGGCAAACGTTGCTCTCCTTTTTGGGCACTTGCTTTGCACCGGCATGTCTAAAGCTTAAGTGGTTTTTTTTTTTAGTTTTGTGTGATTTAGGGTGTTGCCATTTTTTTTTTTTTTTCATGAAGAAAACTGCATACACAATTGAAAGTATAATTTTTTTTATTTGGTCTTTCTTTTGGTAGCCATTTTCTTAATAATTAATTTTTTTTTTTTTTGCTCTTTGCAGCTTACAAAATGTGTGACGAAGAAGTTGCTGCATTGGTTGTCGACAATGGCTCCGGCATGTGCAAGGCTGGTTTTGCTGGTGATGATGCACCACGCGCCGTCTTCCCATCGATTGTGGGTCGTCCACGTCATCAGGGTGTGATGGTCGGTATGGGCCAGAAGGATTCGTACGTCGGTGATGAGGCACAGAGCAAACGTGGTATCCTTACTCTGAAGTATCCCATTGAGCACGGTATTGTGACCAACTGGGATGATATGGAGAAGATTTGGCATCACACTTTCTATAATGAGCTGCGTGTTGCGCCAGAGGAGCACCCCGTTTTGTTGACCGAAGCTCCACTTAACCCAAAGGCCAATCGTGAGAAGATGACACAGATCATGTTTGAGACCTTCAACACACCCGCCATGTATGTGGCCATTCAGGCTGTCCTCTCTCTGTACGCATCTGGCCGTACCACTGGTATTGTCCTGGATTCCGGTGATGGTGTTTCTCACACTGTGCCCATCTATGAGGGTTATGCTTTGCCCCATGCCATTCTGCGTCTGGATTTGGCCGGTCGCGATTTGACCGATTACCTGATGAAGATCCTAACTGAGCGTGGCTACTCTTTCACTACCACTGCCGAGCGTGAAATCGTGCGCGACATTAAGGAGAAGCTCTGCTATGTTGCCCTTGATTTTGAGCAGGAGATGGCAACCGCTGCATCTAGCTCTTCGTTGGAGAAGTCTTATGAACTTCCCGATGGACAGGTCATCACCATTGGCAATGAGCGTTTCCGTTGCCCTGAAGCTCTATTCCAGCCCTCATTCTTGGGCATGGAAGCATGCGGTATCCATGAAACCACCTACAACTCGATCATGAAGTGCGATGTGGACATCCGTAAGGATCTGTACGCCAACACAGTTTTGTCTGGTGGTACTACCATGTACCCAGGCATTGCTGATCGCATGCAGAAGGAGATTACCGCCCTGGCACCATCAACCATGAAGATTAAGATCATTGCGCCACCAGAGCGTAAATACTCTGTATGGATCGGTGGCTCCATTTTGGCCTCCCTATCCACCTTCCAGCAGATGTGGATCTCCAAGCAGGAATACGACGAGTCTGGCCCATCCATTGTGCACCGCAAGTGCTTCTAAACGCACAAGTGGAGAATCAGTGGGAGGAAGTGGAGTGGCAACAACAAAAACAACAAGAGCTGCGCTATGTTATCACATCATCATCGTCGTTGTCATGTTGTGTTCTAGCATTAATTTAATTTATTTCCCATGAGATATGATATAAATGGATAATATTATATACATGTACTTTTTGTTTTTTTTTTTTTTTTTAAATATATATACCCCTAACGAAAAAAATGAAGAACAACAACAACATTTCTGCCATTCCACATACACATAAAGTAAACACAACATCCATACACAACACCCACACACAAAACACACATGCTAACACTCCCGGCATGACGGAACATCCCAAAAAAAAAAAAAGTAAATTTCCAAAAAGCAAAGAAAAGACAACACCATAAACAAAACAACAATTAAAAGTTTTGTAAAATTTCAAACACAACCTTATGTATTATTTTTTAATTATGCTGTAATTATAAAACTGAAAAAATACGATGAAAAAAAAAAACACTGGCTTTATGATTCTTTGCGTCTTGCTTCTTTTCACTGATTACCGGCGTTTTTTTTTCGCTCTTTTTGTATGGTTAATTTGCCGGCCGGCGAATGCACGCACACTAATGTCCAATATGTGCAGCGAACGAGCAAGCGAGAGAGGGAGAGTTAAGTGCAGCGCTTGCGATGTTATAAAAATTTTTTACTGTGAATTTGTATTTTAGTTTTGGCGATTGAAATAATGTTTGATAAAATGAGAAATGCTAAGTATACATATATTGTATGTATGGTATCTGCTCGTATTTCAATTAATAAAGCGCGAACATTGCAGTTTTGGATATTGTGTATTATGTTATCAGTCTTTCTTTGATGAGGAGGTGGGAGGAAGGGGGTCATCAAACTCCAAGAGCTTTTGTCACACAGCTGCTTTAAGCTCGCTCCAAGTACGTTTTTAGCTCTCTTTCGTTCTCTCTTTTTTCTTTTTTTTTTTCGTATGCAGTTTGTTGGGCCAGTCGTCGTCATAGTGTATAAGAGTTGTATGTATGTATGCATGCCTATATGTGCATACATACATATGTTAACATGCTAATGACCTTTAAATTACAATGTGGACCATTCCCATTCATAAAAGCAAATGACCAAGCGACCCATCGCTCTGTGATTAAAGTGCCGTTGCTAACGCTACCACAAATTGTTGGCATAGTTTATAAGTTTTAATTTTTTTTTTTATATCTTTTACTCTGTATGCTTTTGTACTTACATACACACATGCATACATACATGTGTGTATGTTTGTATATTATACACTGCGCTATGTTTACGGTGTTCGATGTTTTTGTGTTTGGCTTTTTTTTTTTCTTGGTTTTTTGCTCAATCTTTAAGTTTTTCTCCATTAACTGCACTTGAATAAAATCGAGATATACACATATGAATATATGTATATGTATAAAGCTTATCTTAAATATTACAATATATTTTATAAAATTGTGTATAACATTTTGTATGTTTGTTGCTATTTTAAGCTTTATGAAAAATAATACAATATACAATATAATTTTCGTTTGCTTTAATTGATTTTAGAAAATGGTTTTGTATTTGTATTCAGTTCTTAAGCTAAGTTAAGTACTATAATAGTAGCCAAAAAAAAAAAAAAAAAAAACAATCTTTAAATACGAAAATGTGTTTATACAAATGCATGAAAATTCTAATGAAAATTCGAAACTGAAAGCCATATGACGTGTTCGCTTAACCTAATTTGTTTAACTCCGGTGACTTCGATGGTGTAATGTTTAAATAAATAAATTAAAATACCTTTTAAAATAAAAATTAAATATTCATGCAACAATTTCATTAACGTGCAGTTGCACTGCGAAACCATCGGGAAATAAATAAAACAATTAAATGCCACACACACACCAATACATAGTATGTATGCATGTATGTATTTGTTTAAATGCATGTGTACATTATACATATGTACATAGTACATGGTATATGTATATGAGCATATATGTGTTTACCATATACACACACATGCTCCAGTCACAGTGGCCGCACGTTAATATTATAATTTGAATTATAAAAAACAAATTTTAAAAAAGAAAATAATTACAAAAAAAATCAATAAATTTGTGAATTTGTCAGTTTTAAATGTAATTATGTAAGATTTTAAAGAAAACATTTTTAAATTTTTATTTAATAATAAAATTATTAATATGAATTAAATTCACTTTATTTTCTATAAGATTATTAATTGAAATTAAAGTTATTGTATTTTTTCGTAAATTATTAATAAATATTATTATTAGAAATATACAGCAGATTTTACATTTCAAATATAATATAAATATTTTTTGTATTTTGAAACGTCTATTTTATAATAGTTTGTTTTTATATTTATATTTGTATTTAAATTTTTAAAAGCTTTTCAAGCATATTATTAAAATGCAATTATTTAATAATACTTAAATGGAAATACAAAGTAAGACAATAGTTATAAAATTTTTAAAATTCAAAAACTAGAATAATTAACCAAATCATGTATGCACTCATATATATATACATACATAGATATATACATATGTGTGTATCGAAGTACGATATAATAAAAAATTTATATTTTGTTGCAGTGCTATTTTTGCCCCACAGTGCGTCATTTGTTTTGTTGTTGTTGTTGTTGTTGTTGTTTTTGTTTTTGGAAGCTCTTGCCACTGAATAATTCAGTGAAGTGACCTCTCGAATTGGTTAAAGATATTAACATATATCGAATAGACCCAGGCGCACTTCAGACGGGATATGCTCAACCTGTTGGGTTAGACGGCATTTCGACGGCGAAGCACCCAGACGTACGAGCAACATGTCAATTGCTGCGGCTTTCAAGGATCAGGAAATTTTCGTGACTGGCGGCACGGGTAAAAAACAACAGCAAATAAATAATATATATATAATATAATATTTTTATATATATATATTTGTATATATACATTTGTTATTCTTGTTGTTTTTCTAGGATTCCTTGGTAAGGCTCTTATCGAGAAGCTATTGCGTTCGTGTCCCAATCTGGGCAAGATCTATGTATTGCTACGTCCAAAGAAGGGTGTCTCCATTGAGCAGCGTCTCGAAAAGATGTTCGATGGGAAGCTCTTTGAGCGTTTGCGCGGCGAACAACCCGGTTTTCGTTCCAAGGTTATACCCATTGGTGGCGATGTCATGGAATTGGGTCTGGGCATATCCGAACAGGATCTGCTACGTCTGCGTAATGTGACGATTGTCTATCATTCCGCTGCCTCCGTGCGGTAAGCGCATTTTGTATCCAATCCATTGCAATTGCATAATTTTTGTCACTTTAAGCAATTTCGTCATTGACCTTTAATGCTGACCTTTTTGTTCAATATACATATAATACATATGTATGCATGTATGTACGTATGTATGTATATATATGTACATATTGTATTAACAGCTTTGACGATCCATTGCGACACGCAGTTTTATTAAACACGCGCGGCACTCATGAAATAATCAAATTGGCATTACAATGGAAAAAGCTAAAGGCCTTTGTCCACGTGTCGACAACTTATTCAAATCCCACCATATTGGAGGTCGAAGAATGCATCTATCCGCCGTATGCCGATTGGCGTACCACCATCAAATTGGCCGAAAGCTATGATACGGAAACCCTTAATGTCTTCAATTTAAAGTGCGTGCACATTTATTTTTATTTTATTTTTTTTATTATTATTTTATTTTAAATGGATTTCGCTTCTTTTTTTTTTTTTTTTTTTTTTTTTTTCAGATACGGCAACTTTCAGCCAAATACATATACGTTCACAAAAAGTCTGGCCGAGCATGTGGTTAATGATTATAAAGAGCAATTGCCCATTTTCATATTTAGGCCATCGATCGGTATGTATACGCCACGTGGTGCGGGTACATACATACATTTGATTGATATATTGATAGATTGATATCCTTTTGTTGTCGTTTGCCACTTTGTAGTTATATCAACGCTGGAGGATCCCATGCCAGGATGGGCGGATAATTTTAATGGTCCGACTGGGATGCTTGTGGCCTGTGGCGTTGGCATCTTACGTTCCCAGAATTGTGATCCCAACATAATTGCCGATTTTGTGCCCGTGGATATGGTCGTGCGCGGTCTCATAATATCCGCATATAAGTATTTATTACAAGCACCAGCCAAGGATCAGCCCATCGATGTTTTCAACTGTGCCACAGCGAGTATATCATCGATAACGATGGGTCAAGTCATTGACATTGGCAAGCGGTTCATCAGAAAGAATCCATTCGAGAAAACGCTTTGGTTACCCGGTGGCAGCATTACGCTCTGCCCGGTATGGCATTTTATTCGAGTGAGTCCTAGCGATACGATAGCACTTATATTAACCAAATCATTCATTCATGCAAGCATTCATTCATTCAATATCTCATTTCATAGTTCATAACGATGCACATCATGTTGGCAATTGTGGTGGATACTTTGCTCCGGCTGACAAACGAGAAGCCCTTGTAAGTGCATTTTTTTTTTTTTTGCAATTTGCATAAACAATATCTATTTATTTATATTTGATGTTGTATTATCAGCCTGTTGAAGTTGCAACGCCGCATCTTTGCCGCATTCCAAGCGTTGCAAATTTTTACCGTCACCGAGTGGCATTTTCGAAATGATAAATTTATGGCGCTGCACAAGTTGGTGTCGAGGCAAGAAGCGTAAGCAATATTTAATTTAAATTAAAAAAAAAATATAATAAATATATTAATATGTTTATTTTGTGGCATTTTGTTTATAGAACAATATTTGGATTTATGCACAATACGAACATCAACTACGTGGATTTCTTCCAGAAGGGCATACGAGGAGCCAAGGAGCATCTGTTGAATGAGAGTCCTGAGAGCAGCAGAGGTGCATTTATACGGATGAGGATCTTTTATGTCCTGGATTATTTACTATCTGCCATTGTCTATGGATTTTTATTGCGTATCGCTTATAAATTAATTATGCGTACTTTTATTGCCTAGGCTAGACCGTGGGTCTTGCCTTTTTTTAAAAAAAGTATTTTTTTGTTCTTTTTTTTTTTTTTTGTTTGTTTGTTTTTCCAAAATAAAATTTATTTTACATTTGGCTTTATAATATATGGCAATGGTACAATAAGCGGTTTTGGTTTTTTTTTTCTCTTTAAATTTATTCTCATCCCCGGCGTTCGAATTGCTAAATTTTTTTTATTTTAAGATAACCTAACCTAAGCAACATCAAATGACAATAAAGTCTTTTTCTCTGTTTTAAGTATATAAACGTTTCTCTTATTTTCAATAAACTCAAGTTTTGCCAATTTTTGTTTTTTATGTTGGAAAATAGTGAACATGATTTTTCATTTTGCGTGTATTAAAAAATAAATATTTGAATGCTTAACGTATAATTGCGATATTTGTAGCGCCATCTGGCGTCATTTTAGTTAACAGGCGATATTGCTGTTGGTGTGCTGTTACGGACAATCGTTATCGATAACACGCACATTTTGAGTATAACAGAATGCTACGGTTAACATACGCTTGCAAAAAACTAACTAATTTTGCCGTGAAAATGTGAAAATATTGAATATGAATACCTACAAACTGAATATAAATAAATAAATAAATCAATTGCATATAACTTAATAAAATTGCATCAAAGCAAGTTTGTACAAATAAAAGATGAATTAAAATGCGTAAATTGAACACTACGCAAAAAGCGTCTCTTCGCTGCTCCGAAAAACTACACTGGCCACAAACAAAACAAAGTGCAAAAAAAATGGATGAAATAAACACAATAAAAATTGAATACAATAAAGAAAACAAATGAATTTCGAATACGTTAAGTGAATAAACATAGAACTAAATAAATTTGCACAGAAACTTGTAGTAGACTTTTTTTTTTAAGTTATTTGTTTTTTCTGTTTTTTATTTTGTTTTTTTTTTTTGGTTTTACCGTGTACAGTGAAACAAAAACAACAAAAACGATAACAACAACAACAACAACAGTGACAACAGCGCGCGGGTGGCTGGCGCTGGTTTGTGCATCAAAAGTTTTTAGCACTGTTAATTGGATTAGGCCCATAACAGTGGGTACAGTGGTAACTAAATAAAGAAGCGGAAATATAATAAATATTATTAATAATAATAAAAACAAAAACAAAAAGGGCCCTATCAATATATGTACATATAGATACATAAAAATATGGCAACCACACAACAATATTCATTACGTTGGAATAATTATTTAAGGCATTTGACCTATTCATTGGATAACCATAGGCTAAACGATGATTTTGTTGATGTCAGCCTATGCGTGGATGGTCGAAAGATTAAGGCCCATAAAGTGGTATTATCATCATGTTCATCATATTTTAAGGAGATATTCAAAGAAAATCCCCATCCGCATCCAGTGATTATATTTAAGTTTATTAAATTCGAAGATCTCAACTCGATAGTCGAGTTCATGTATCAGGTAAATAAATAAATAAATAAATAAATAAATAAATAAATAAACAAACAAACATTTTACAAACATGCTAACAAAATACCAATAAAATAAACATTAAAAGCATTAAGTCAACTAAATAATTTAATGGTATTGCGATAGAATTACATTTGAAATTGTTGTATATATATATTATATACTCTTTTTTATTTTTTTTTGTTGCTAGGGTGAGGTGAATGTGCAACAGGAGGCGCTGCAATCGTTTCTACAAACTGCTGAGCTGCTTGCCGTGCAGGGTCTTACCGCAGAGGAGAAGGAGAAGCCGCAATTGCCGGTGGCGCCGCTTGTTAGTGAGCATAAGCTCATTAAAACGATACCAAGCACAATACGCGCCGTCAATGATCAACAACAACAACAACACCAGCATCAGCATCAGCAGCAACAGCAGCAGCAACAGCAACACCATCATCCGCAACAACATCAACAGCAACAGCAGCAGCAGCAGCATCAGGTGGCTATCGCTAGCGTTGCTCAAACGCAAAGTGGAACGCAAACTATTGAAATACCAACGGCAACGCTGTTGCAGGCAACGGCAACGCAGGTTCAAACGCAAGTTGCTGCTGTTGCGGCGGCTCAGCTGCAAGTGCAGCAAACCCAACAGCAACAGCAGCAGCAACAGCAGCAGCAGCAGCATCATCATGTACAAAGCACTCAAATACAGCACATTCAAGTTCAAGCAGCGCCGTCACAACAACAACAACAACAGCAGCAGCAACAACAAACACAACAACAGCAACAGCAGCAACAACAACAACAGACGGCACCGCAAACGCAACATCTGACCATAACAAATACGGTATCGCTGCCCGCAGCGAACAATGGAAAGAAGCGTAAGATCACATTCTCCGATGATGATGATAACATTTATACCACCGAAACGGTCGACTATGCCGTAAAGGATGAACAGACCATTGTGAAAAGTAAGAAAACAACATCTACGTTTTTGGGATATTTTTTTATTTAAACAATTACTACAATATCTTATTAAATATTGCATTTTGTCAGAGCAGCAAAGAATTGAGATTAGCCCATAATGAAATCAGCTAGAGAATTAGTTTAGAAATTATGTTGATTACTTTAAATAATTTTTAACAATTAACCGTTCATGAATCGGTTTTCAATTAGTTTTTTAAAATCACATTAAATGTGGTTTATTTTCTTTTTTATATTTAATCCCAATTAGCAACGATTTAAAGAATGATTAGTTGATAATAACAGAATTGAAATTTATTTTATTTTTTATTAATAATTAATTAATATCGATATAATACTTTAGAATGAACGATTTGACTGATGTTGATTTTTTTTTTTTTTTTAAATATTTTAGCTGCTGAAATGACATTTCTGCGGGGCGCCGTCAAAATGGATATACCGGATTATATAGTCAGTGAGGTTGAAGATCGGTTATCGGATGGTGCCACGCCACAGACCTCACAGGATGCAACCACAGCGGCGGCACAGACCGTGGCGCAATACTCATCCGAATATGAGATATTAACAGAGTCTGAAATCGAGGAGAAATATCAAGCAGATCCCGATAATGCTGAGATTGCCATTGAAATGAGTGAGTATAACGAAATGATTTATTTATTTATTGTTTGTAATAATAAATTAAACCTAACTTGTTTAAAATCTGTATTGAAGCACGCCTGCTGGGCACGGCGAGTGGAGCAACCACAACGACAACCACCCAGGCGGTGTTGGATGATGGTGGGGTGGCGGTATCGGGTGCCACAACAACCGTATCGGTAACGCCAGTGAAAACCGATAATAAAGCCAGCGGCACGAATGGTAAGTTATTTATTTATATATTATTTTTTTTTAGCAAAAAAACTCTGTGTTTATTTAACAATTCATTTGAAATGTATTTAAGACATTATGAAAGTATTCATGATTAGTTTAAATTAAATGTAAGTAATATGTTTATAAAGTATACAGTATACAGTTTGTTTTATTTTGTTGTTCAATTAACATCAAATCCAAATCAAATCCATTAGAAATAATTTCAAATACCTTTAGATTTCCTTTATGTGTAATGTTTATAAAATGTATATAATGTTTATAAAATGTATAATGTCTCATTTTAATGTCTAATAAATAATAATAATTTTAAGCCACTGCAATATAAACATTTGTAATAATATCAATAACTGGTGGAAATAATTTTTGTAGTTAGCTTAAACGGAAAATAAACATAATAATTATTTAGAGTATAAATTCATGTTAATATGAAAATAGTTATAATAATTGTTGTTTATTTTATGAAATCTGATTTATTCAATATCTTTTCTTTTTTTAACTTTTATTTAAGTTTATTATGTTAAAATTTATTTCTGTAATTTCACTTTTGTGTTATTTGTTTAGTTATTAATTTTGTTTTAAATTTGATGTACGACTGTTTGTGTTTTTTTTTTTGTTTTTTTTTTTTGTGTTTCTGTTTGTTTCTGGCGTCGAATATGTCTCCAAAGTGTTTGTTAGTATTTTATTTTATAGCCTGCATACAAAAAATATATTTACAAAATTGTTTATACAAAAATTAATAAAATCGAATATATAGAAAACAATAATCACAACAGAAAAAGAAAAACAAAACAAAACAAAAAAAAAAACAAATCAAGAAGATAATTGTATAATTTGTCCTATTTTTCTGTATATTTTTAGATTCACCCAATAATAAATGGACAGAATGTCAATTTTGCAAAATGGTTATTACCACGGTGAATCTTTGGAGACATATTCGCACCCAACACACTCCCCAACCGCCGCGCAAATGCGATCTCTGCAATAAGAATTTCAAAAATAAATACAGCCTCAGGGAGCACATACGCATCTCGCATGAGCAGAAGGTCGCCATCAAAACGGAAAACTGATGGACAATCTTTCAGGTTCAGCACGGAGTTAATTGAGACCAAAAACCGAGACAGACATGGAGGGAGCGAAAGAGAGAGAGAGAGAGTGAGAGAGACAAAAGCGCGGACAACACGGCAACTAACACTGGCAACGCACCAAAAAAAGAGAGAGAAACCATCAACATGTTGCACTCTGATGAAAGAGACAACAAAACAACAATGCTAGCATTAAACTATAGAGAGAAAGAGAGACAGGCAAACTTATATACAAAGGAAAGAAAAGGACAGAGTTGCTGTTCTGTAGTTTATTACGTCCAAAAAAAAAAAAAAAAAAAAACAAAAACATAAAAATAAAAAAGAAAAAATAATAATAATTTTATGTAAAATTGAAAAACTATTGAAAATCATAGAAAACACTATTCCCCAGTCATTAGAAACAATTTTAAACAAGATTCTTAATAAATTAAATTTAATTAAACATAAATTTAAAAAACAAAAAAAAACCAAATCCAGTGTCAGGCTCAAAAACTTAAATTGAATTAAATTATAAATTTAAATGTGTAAAAAACAAAACAAAACAAAAAAAAAATTGTAAGCAAAATTTGTAAAATTTTTGAGTTTTCCACAGATAGTAGATGTGTTAATGTATATAAATGAATGTGTCTATAAAGGAATAGAAAAACAAAAGTCAAACTTACATACATTATCTATCAATCAATCAATCAATCTGTCAGTCAGTAAGTCGGTCAGTCATTCAGTCAGTCAGAACAATCTGTCAGTCAGTGCAGCTGGCATAGTCCATATTGAACAAGCCATGTCTTATACATTTACATACATACATACATACATGCAGTATATAGTATATTTACTAAATGTGTAGTATAAAAAATTATCTATACATATAGTATATAGCACGTTCGATAGTAAAATTAAGCGAATAATAAAATAAATAATAATAATAATCAAGATTTTACATTAGTTGAATGTTTTCAAAATTAATACAAATCTTTTTTTATTTTCAATGAATTCATGTATTATATTATGAACCGTTTCCATTATCGAGCGTGCACTGTACATTGATAAAGCCTGTGTTGTTGCTAATTTCATTTTCAATAAAACAAAAAAACGAAAAATGAAAACAAAAAGAAAAAACCAAACTGCTTTAAAAATAAATTCAGTTTCCCAAAGTTATGTCATTAAAGTTATAAACTAAATAATATATTATAATTGTTTTCAATTTGAACAATTTGAACAAAACGTAAATGTGAACACATAAGAGAGAAAAAAAACAGCAAACATAAAAATAAATAAATAAAATAATAAAGAAATTGAATGAAATCGTTGTATAAATTTCATAAATCTTTCTCTCTTTCCTTTTTTGTTTTTTGTTTTTGGTTACATTTCTGAAATGAATTTCTGTAATAATAAATTAGTTAATTAGTTAGACAAGTACATACACATACATCACAAATTGTACATACATAAATACTATGTAGAACTATGAATATATATACATGCATATATATAAACCAGAAATTAAATACGTACATTTAAAAATATAACAAATTAATGTAGTTGTTTTTTTTTAATTAAAGAAAGAAAGAAAGAAAACAAAAAACTTTTAACCAAGCCAAAATAGGCTTTTAGTTAACAAGTTTACACACAGTCAGTAATTGTTTATAAATATGATTATGTAATTTTGCTCAACAAACCCTACACACAACACACACACACACACAGACACACGTGTAAAAATATAAAATTATAATTATTTAAATATTATTATTTATTTATTTTTTTTTGTTTTGTACAGATTTATAATACCTTCAGTAAACTGTTAAATCAGAGATTTATTTATAGCATTATATACCCTGTTCTACCCAACCCGCCGGCACTTGTATATTTTGTTTATTTCTTAAGTAGAGTATATAATATACACTATAAGCCTGGGCATATACAACTGACATATTTATTTTGACATACTCGTATGTTAAGTTAAGAATTTAGATATCGAATGCATCAAATAAAATATATATGTAAACTATAAACATGCTAAAAATAATATAAAATAAAATATATAGTGTATAATTAGTTAATTGGAATGCTACATGAATGACTCATACGTATTATATATTATATATATAGTACAATATATACATACATATATATATATTTCCTAACCTAATTTCTGACATTAAAAAAAAACCCAATAAAAAATTATCCATATACATATACATACTATAGGAAATTTAGCATACAATATATACGCAAATTGAAAATATATTTCGGTAAGCCGAAATTGAATACCCTTGTAGGTTTTATAATATATATATATATGTATATGTACATACATACAAACACCATGCTGAATTTAGAAACTTTTAAGTAATAAATTAAATTAAATACATATGAAAATTTCATAATAATTAATTGCGTCAAGTAAATATGTATGTAGAAAGACTAAACAAATACTAAATATTACATTATAATTATTATTATTATTATTATTTTTTTTTTGAGTAATAATATTGTACATATAAATTATGAATTCGATTTTCAATAGTCCGAATTTACGAAATATTTTATTTCAATTTAAAAACTAAATTTTAAATTTATTTTTTGTTGAATATTGTTTTTGTTTCTAAAGCATTTACAATTGCTTATTATTAAATTATATTACTATATTTAACAAATTTCATTTCATATTTATAAGGCTCACTGCAAGGGTATATATTCGAAAAGGAAACCAACTGAAATCTGTATTTGTATCCTTGAAATAAATGTCCCATTTATATTTGTGTAATGCAAAACTAATCAATAACTGAAGAGAACCAAATATACATGTATATATATATCGTGTATATAGCATATACATATAGAAGGGAACCAACTTTCTTTTTTTTTTTTTTTTATAAAAAACACAAGAAAAGAAGAAAAAAAAATATAAATAAATTGCAAACTGAAAAAGAAAGTTTAAAAACAAAGAAATAAATTAAAATACACGTAATAAAAGCCAAGAACTCTACGTATTTCCAAGCTTAATTGAAATTGGTCTTTCATTTAATATTTTTAAAACAAAAAAAAATAAATAAATAAAAAATGAAATAAAATAAAACAAAATAAAAACGAAAAAAAAGATAATAATATAAATATCCTGTAAGCGTTTAAAAATTGTTTTCTATTTGTAAAGTTGAATTTGATAAGAAGAATTGGGAATTCTTGCACAGAGTAACTGCTAGTCGAGCATTCTTCATTAAGGTTTCAGATATTTTTCAATTAAAAAAAAATAAAAATTTCAAAAAATAATCCAATTTTATTTTTTTAACAAATTGCAGCAGCTGCCAGTTCACCAAATGCCACAGTCGAGGATAATGGAACATCGGGTGTGGCATTAACTTGCGCCTTCTGCAAACGCCGATTGCAATCGATGAACGCCCTGAGGCGACACATTGCATCCAGGCACTCGGAGATCCATGGCAAGGATTACGAGTGCTTCATTTGCATGAAGAGCTTCAAGACGAAATGGTCATTATCCACGCACAATTCCCGATTTCATCGCGCCGCCAAGGAGTTGACAAAAATTGTGTTTTCCAATCATCGAATGCACTGATCAACAAAACAATAATTATAAATATGTAAATTAAATTGTATAATAATAATAAAATGTATAAACTAATGTTAAGAATTTTAAACAAAATGCAAATTGATTTTAATTTAAATACTAATACTAATTGACTTAATATTAAATTAGAATATAATAGTAAGTATTTGCATATTGTATGTATGTATATTATATTATATATAAGTAAACAAATACAAATACATAGTTATAGTACATATTAGTTAAGTATATTAATTAGATTATTATAAGCACAACAAGTCAGTTTCACATTTAATTCTTTATTGTACTTATGTGTATGTATGTGCTATGATATTATATTATACGAGAATTTCATGATTTTTTCAGTAATAATTTCAAATACAAAATACAAATACTTACTATATGTTAATGTATATACCGTATACCGTATTTAGTTTTAAACAAAAAAAGAATTAAAACAAATGAATTGGAAATTTATTTTATTGCATTGATGTGTTTTGTTTTAATTCTTTACTTTTATTCTTGAACTTAAGAAAAAACGAATCTTTGAAAATGAAAATTCAGTTTAGTCGCATGATGAATAAAAAAAAGAGGTTTCATCATAAATTTTGTTAATTATACTATGTACTTTCATAACTTGGGCGAGAAGTCTTCGAAATCATACAAAACTTATAATTAAAAAAACAAAAAAAAAATGAATTAAAATTTGTATTTATTGTATTATATTTTTTTTTTATTATCTTAATTAAATTTCAATAATTCACATTTGGAATTTATAAAATATCTATAATGCTAGGCATATATAGATTAATTATGGATAAAAAAATTTATATTTTTTCTGAGTTGAAAATCTGATGAAATGCGCGCTAAATTGACGTAGAGAAACGGCGAGCGAGGACGAGGGCGAGGGCGAGAAAGAGAGAGAGCGAGGATTGAATTGAATCTAGAGACGTTCCTCTCCGGGCAGTGGGAACGTGGTGCTGAACTTAATGACATTCTGGTGGAGAGCCTCGATCTTTGCCTTGATTGCCTTATCCTCGTTAAGCGTCTTGGTGTAGTCAATCAGTTTGGGGCCAGCCGCTGCATTGGTGGCTTCGACGCCAATTTTGAGTGCCTGATCGATATAGCAGACAACCTGCTCAATGTCCTTCTCGAGGAGACCACGAGTGGTTAACGCTGGTGTGCCCAAACGGATGCCCGATGGATTCATAGCCGACTTGTCGCCGGGCACCGTATTCTTGTTGCACGCAATGCCAACCTCCTCGAGCACCAGTTCGGCTTTGGCGCCACTCAAGCCAATTTTACGTAAATCGACCAGCACAAGATGAACATCGGTGCCACCGGTGGCCACATCATAGCCCAACTCCATTAGGCCCTTGCAAAGTGTTTTAGCATTTTTCATGATTTGCGCCTGGTAGGCCTTAAATTCTGGCGTTTTGGCCTGCTTGAACGTGGTGGCAATGCCAGCGATGGCATTATTATGCGGTCCACCCTGCAGCGCTGGGAATACAGCCTGATTGATGCGATCCTCCAGATCGTACATGACCTTATCGCCATTGGGCTTTGTACTGCGTACACCCTTACGGTAAAAGATGACACCGGCACGTGGACCACGCAAGGTCTTATGCGTTGTCGTTGTCACAATGTCGGCATACTCAAATGGTGAGGGTATCTGCTCGGCGGCTACCAATCCAGCCACATGAGCCATATCGGCCAATAAATAGGCACCCACATCGTCACAGATCTTGCGGAAACGTGAATAGTCCAATAGACGGGCATAACAGGAGATGCCAGCAATAATTATCTGCGGACGGAATGTTTTTGCGGCCTCGGCCAATTTATCGTAGTCGATAATACCCGTCGCTGGATCAACTTTGTAGGGCATGCTCTCAAAGAATATCGATGTGGCTGATATTTTCTTCGTAGCCGTAAAAAAGCCGTGCGTCAAATGGCCACCATCGGGCAGATCCAAGCCCATAATGCGATCGTGCGGACGCAGCACGCCCGTGTAAGCGGCCAAATTGGCGGGGGAGCCGGAATATGGCTGAACATTGACGCCCCATTGGCTTTCATCGAGATTAAACAATTTAAGACCGCGCGCCTGCGCCATTAACTCAATCTGATCGATGTATTGATTGCCGCCATAGTAGCTGTAAAATAAAAAGAAGAAATTTTAAAAAAATTGAAAATAATCAGATGATTTTTTTTATATATATATGTATATGTATATTTAATGCCAATTGAATTTGAATTTAATGATTAATCGAATTTAATGCTTACCGCTTGCCAGGATATCCCTCAGAGTACTTATTGGTCAAGCAACTGCCCAGGCTCTGCATAACCGCCAATGAAGTGAAATTTTCACTGGCAATCATCTCGAGACCCTCGCGCTGACGTTCCTTTTCCTTCATTATGATTGCAGCCAGCTCGGGATCGCTCTCCAGGAGCGATGCCTGCAACATTTTCTGATCTGCCATATTCTATGGGGTGGAAATATACACTATATATATTAATAAATCGATTATGATTATATATAATTATTAATTAGCAAACGTTCCGTATTTGGCAACGTTCGTGATTGCAATGAGCTGCAATTTCCTCAATTGTGAGCTGTTTATGACTTTAATGTTACAGCAAAAACAAGAAAAAAAAAAACAATAACAAAAACAAAAACAAAATTACGAAAAATAAAAAAATATTTATGTTTGCATAATTTCATGCCAAGGGTTCAATAGGTTCAAAAAACATTCGAAAAAAAAGAAAATAAAAAATAAATAATATGTATGTACATATATACGTATATATTGGCGATAAGGCGCCCCTCTATCGCCGCCCGGAGATTGAGATTCGTCCCTACGTTCATTCGCCATTTTATGGCCAGCAACCGTCTCCTGTTGCCGTTTGGATGATAAGATTATTGCGTCAAGTATTCGCAATTTGTGTTTTTTTTTCTCTTCGGCATGTGCAGTTTGAGTAAATATACTATAAACTGAATTATATGCATGTCGAACTAGTTTCGGTGAGAATACCCCCCCCCCCACCCCAACAGTCCCCACTTCCCACTCCCCACATCCTACCCTAAGCTGCAACTGCTAATAAGTTATCAAAAGTTCAAGTCAATCAACGATAACACTACGCTGGTGGGGGGATACCTATTTAAATCCAGCAAAAGGTCGATTCAAATGTCACAATTTCTTATCATATACATATATACAAAAAAACAAAAGAAGAAAAAAAAATTATTATTAAAAAAAACACTAGTGGAATGTGTTCTTTAAAGATTTACTTTTTTTAATTGAGCAATTCGAAGATAAGCCGAGAATTTCCAATCGCTTTCAACTGGATGAATTATGCAAGCAGGGCGTGTAAATAATACTACATGAATTCAAAGGTATAATAATAAATACCCATTTATAGGGCGTGTTTGGGGTGGTGCAATACGCAATATGTACACATACACATACGCCGAGTATATATGTACTTAAGTATTGTATATGAATATGCTATATATATTTTATACGATATGCGATATGTGATGCAAGAAAATCCTTCAGTAAATTTGCCATACATTCTTGTAATATAATATATATTTTTGTTATTGTTTATTTTGTTGTTTTTTTTCTGTACTTAATTCCATATATTTATTGGTTTTAAGATAAACATGTCAAGTTAAAGAGTTTTATATTTCCACCTGATTTTTATACTCTACAAAACTAGTGAAATGAGTTTCGATCTATAAAGAATAAAATGATCAAATTCCAAGTTGCAAATGTAAAGACAAAAATATATATATATATATATTCAAATAATAATAGTAATAAAATAATTTAAAAAGAAAACCTTCAAATCTACATACATCTGTATAATTCAATTCAATTGATTTCAATGAAAATAGATATGCCAAAGTATCTGTGTTTATATTCACGCGAAAATCTATAATGGAAAACCTCACATGAAATTTGATTTAATTTACCATTGCCAAACCTCCCCGCCCACAATGATTATAATAAATTAAATTATAAATTAAGTGCGCCGAATATTTTATACCCTTGCTGTTGATTTGGTTTTTGTTGCTTAATATTATTATCATTTGAAATCTTTTCAAACAGTCGCCAATAAAATTTATTATTTTTCAATTCGATTCGATTTCTTTAATATATGTAACCTTATTCAAAATATTTATTTATATAGTTTATATGTTTGAAGATTTTTTTCATTCCTTACATTCGTTACATAGCTAGTGAAAATATTGTAATATTCAGAGTAAAGAGTATGAAAAAAATGTGATTGAAAGCGTAGGTTAAGCCCCACCACATTTTTGAAGTTATCAAATAAAAATAAAAATAATAATTTGTTATTTGTGCATGTGCCACACAAATAAGCCGAGTATGCAGCCAAAATATAATCACAGGGCGATTCAAGCGCTCTTTCAAGGTCAACTTAAAAAGCACACGACACACTAACACAAAAGCTTAAAACACAAAAAAACGTGTTGCCGGCATTTGCGCTTTTAGAGAAAGTGCGAGCGCGAGCCGATAAGGTTATTACAGCAACCCATCAATTGTTTATAACAATAACTCGTGTTTCTACGTATTTTATACATGTGTATTCTGTTTTTCTTTTTTTGTTGTTACTTGTAGTTTTTTTGATTTGAGTTCTTAAGTCCACCGATTTTTTGTTTTTGCACTTACCATATCGATAGCTGAATAGTGTCTGATCATGCCGGGCATTGAGAGTTTCGCTGATGTTTTTGACGGCGAATATTGCAGAAAGTTAACAGAATGTCGCTTTTGCCTACAGCTGTTAAAACTTCTGCTAACCGCGATAACATAGTTTGCCGTCTTTATTTGTTGCTTGTAATACGGCAGTGCGAAGTATTTCAGGTGCTGCATCTTTTTAATTCAATGTTTTATTGGTCAAATATCTTAGTTATGTCAGCGTGTGGTTCGTTCGATTCTAAACTAGCTAAACAAATAATGACAATACCAAGCAGCAAATAACCATCAGCTGATGCTGATAAACTTTGACCTGTCCAGCATTTGGTTTGAGATAAGCAAACGCGATTCACAAATCGTTTTATTTGTACAAATGTGAACATATAACACTTGAATAACACCGGATTTGCCGCTGCTTGCGAGATCAGCTGTTTACATGTTTTCATGTATCGATAACACGAAACTTACGTGAATAACTTTTATTATCAATAATTGTATATAGAAAAAGAATTTAACTTAACGCGCACAACATTAAAAACACTCAAAATTATTTAATGTTGTATACATATACTTCAATAGTTTTATTTAAATGTAGCATAATACAAGATTCAATTATTGTTATCGATAAGAAGAAAATGCTCTGCCAGGGCTACCAAAATGCTGTTCTTTGGGTTATTTCAAAAAGTTCAAAACGGAAACTAATTACAACTTTCAGCTCCTTGCAAATATATGCATTTTTTGATAGTAAATTATTAGATATTTTTAGCTATTTTCATAAAACTGCAATTGAATTCCACAGATTGTTTTTGAAGAATGTAAAAACTTATTTTGAATAGCATATCGTCTTATGTAAATTGTTTTGATATGGCTTTTTAAAAACGATTTTCAATATGAAAACATTTTTTATTTTTTATCAAACCGGAGTTCGTAGTTTTAAGTTTTTCTGATGATATTTCACTATTTTTTTGAATAATTATTTGTCATCGATATTTGACAGTGTTGTAGAACACGAAATGTCTCAAGCGAAATATTCACATGTTGAAAGCTTAGTGCTGCCAAACACTGTTCAGTTGGTTTTGAACTGTTAAGCCGGTCGGTTGGTGGTCGGCGATAGCGGGAAGATAAGGCGCATATATGTCATTAACCGTTAGCAATATACGCTGCAATAAAAAAGCGCGCGCTGCAATTTTTTTTTGTTTTTTGTATTTTTTGTTTTGATTGATGTAAAGAAAAACCACAATAACTGCAACAAAAAAATTAAAGTGCCCGTCACAATATGTATGAATGAATTTGATAAAGAGTACACCTAAAGAAGAAACAGTGATAAAAAGACAAGAACACAAAAAGAAAATAAAAACAATAAGAATACCGTGAAGTCATAAAGAAAGGTGAGAAACCCAAATTATTTATTTGTTGTGCTAAAAAGCAAGCAAAAATAATAATAAAAAACAAAAACAAGAACAACAACAACAACAGAGAACACGAAAGTGGAAATGTTATTTTTAGCCAATATAAAAAAAAAACGTTCTGCTTTTAGGTTTCATTATTATTATTAAGTTTTTGTTTCTGTTCAGATGTTTTTTCTTCTTTTTTTTTTTTTTTAAATATTTGTTATTGTCTTGTTCATTTTATTATTCTTGTTTTATTGCTCTTTTTTGTTGTTAAAATTTTGTTTTGTTATATTTTGCAAGTGCAATAATTGCGTTAAAAATAAAATATTTATGATAAAATTCCGTTGTTCTCTCTTCTTATTTACTGGAAGATTTCCGGGTTTGTTGACTTTGCCAGCTGTGCGTAGCATTTTTTTTTATTTTTTTTTTTCATTTTTGATTTAAAAAATTGAATATGAAATTGGCAGAAATAATAATAATTCATGAAAACAAAACAACAGCATACCATATACAGTGCGCGCTCGCAAGTGTGAATACTCTGTTTAAATATGACTATTGTATATGATAAATAGAGAATAACTAAAACTGATTCAGTTTTCATTTATTTATTTTGATTTTTAAGTTGTTTAAATTTTAAGATTCCCCTTAAGGTAAATTTATTCATTATTATTTTATTATTTAAAATAAAACATAAGTTTGACCAAAGACTTAAATTCCATCCAGTTCCATTTAAATGTTTATTAAATCGAGTGTGTACTGTGCATAAATACTTTGATAGTATTTATTTATAAAGCTTATATGTATATTTTTGTTATAAACAATTGCTATTTTTTGTGTGTTTATTTTGCAAATACGCAGGAAGTAAAATGACAAATCAAAAAAATATTTTTTAAGTAAATTTCATTAAAAAAAAGCGAAAAAAAACTTTATTCATTAAAGAAAAACAGAACAAAGGAAAACAGATTAATAAATGTGTTGTTTGTTTTTGTGCCTCTTTTTTGTTTTTTTGTTTTTGTGTTTTTGTGTTGTTTTTTTGTTTTTGTTCAGCTGGTAATTAATTTTTTTTTGCTAGCCTTTCGATATTTTTCATGGTTGTTGTTTTAAGTTATCTTTTTATTTTTTTTTATGTTATTTTTGTTTTGTTTTATGCGGCTTTGTCAATTAAAAGTGAGTAAGAAAGAGAGAGCAAGGGAGAGAGAGAGAGACAGAGACAGAGACAGAGAGAAAGAGTAAGAGATAAAAGAGGCAGAGGCAGAGGCATAAGCAATTTCCGCCTTTCCCGCGCTTTAACAAAAAAACAAAACAAAAACAAACAAGAAAAAAAGCGCTCAACCCGCAAAATGAGCCAAGCAATTTGCAATTGACTTTTTTGTTTGTTATTGTTGCTCATTTTTTAAAATTGTTTTTTACAACTTTACCTTTAATTATACAAATATAGCAAAGATAAAAAACAAGCAAGCAAACAAACAAACAAAACAAATAAATAAACACAAAACAAAACAAAAGAAAACAGGCAAGAAACAGGTAAGATTAAAATTGCAAATTGCCGCTGCGCCGCGACGCAGTCGGTGCCAATACGCGTCGCTGCTTTTCAGATTTGTCGTGTTTTGTTTTTGTCTGCTGCTTTATTGGTTTTTTTGTTTTCATAACGACATTCGTACGCGCAGCGTCCCACTGTCCGCATTGACGCAGCGGTAAAGCAATTTCAAGTGCATATTGTATGTGGCTGTCTGTGCGTGTGTGTGTGAGTGCGTGGGTGTATGTGTGTGTGTGTGTGTGTGTGTGATACACGCACACCATATACATACCTTCCAAAAATTTCAAGTTCATCGCATAGTTGCAAATACATACTAATAAAAAAAACTAAAGTGACAATTAGGTAGGTTAGGGAGACACACCGGCACACACACACACACACATACACACACACACACACGCACACTGAAAGGTTGTGACATTGTTATTATTAATAATTTTTATTATATTATTAATTTATTTTTTTTTTTATCTATATTTTATTATTTGTATTAATAATATTATCTTTTTAATTAGTATTTTTAAAATTAATACAATTAATGCTATTAATATAGTCTCAATAAATATAATTTATACAAATAAGAAACATAATTTAAATTAATTAAGAAAAATTAAAAAAAAGGAAATCAGTTTCGTTCACTTAATTTTTGGAGGCGTTAATGTATTAAAAATACATGTACATACATACATACATATATAAATATGTTTGGGTTTATCCTAACGAAGGCCCACTGTACGAGTATACTGTATTATTTTAATATTGTTACTGTCGCAAAATTTTGCAAAAATTTTAGTTAAATCTGCTTAATGCAATACAAATACATATGTATGTACAAATGTATGTACAAATATGCATGTACATACATACATACATTTGTATTTTCCATTTACCAGCCAGAATGAAGATTGTTTCGGTCGTGTTTACTTTAAAGTTCTTATGTATGTATATATACATATGTATGTATGTGTGCATGTATGTATTGAAATTGCGAAAATATACGACACAAATTAGTTTTTTTTTTTTTTTTTTTTTTTGTTGTTTTGTATATTATTTTTATTTCATTATTGTTATTATTTTTCTTGTGTTGTGTTTTATTATGTCTTGTTTTATTGTTTTGCTTAGCTCACGCGAAATTTTATCAAAAGCTTTTGTTTTTGCTTTCATTTGTATGTATGTATGTATGTGTGTGTGTGTGTGTGTGTGTGTGTATGTATGTACATGCATATGTATCTATGTATGTATGTATGTATGTACTTAAGAGCAAATAGGAATTCTTTTGCGTGCTACGCAAATTGGATGAATTCTTCGCTTTTATTTTCAAAGATGGTAACGTGTCGTGACACGATAACTCTATTGATAAATAAATAACTGATAAAATATTTACATAACACTAAAATCGAATTGTAAATATGCATATATGAACATACATATATACTTGTGTATGTGCTTGTAAATGAAATATATTTTAATTCTCTGAAAATACAACATTAATTTGGTAAGTTATATTGCAATATATAATTTTAAAATTGAACACGTCTTTAAAAAATTAATTTTTGTTTTTTAAACCTTCTAATTGTTAAGTTAATTTTAGGTAACTTTAAAAAATAAAGTAGAACTAGAAATTTTAAAAAAAGACGACAATGACCTAAGTTTCCCATAATTGAGTTGTAAACGTTTTGATTTGTGTACTTAACTTACAAATAAAACGGCAAATTGTTAAAGTTTTAGCAAAGCTAAAAATAAAAAAATAACATACTCACACACACACACAAATAAAAAAAAAAATACAATTAACTTTTTAAGTAAATTCCCCTGAAATATGGTTTTTCAGAATTTTTATTTTGAGCTTATTTTGTTTTTATTTTTGTTTGTTTTTATATTTTTTTGATAGAATTTTGGTGCGTATCAGTCATTCATTGTATTGTTGTTATTATTATTTTTTGTTTTATCTACCAGATACAGTAGTCGCCCGATAGTCAAGACTTCAATAAATTATAAATTTTTAAGTTTTACATTATATAACATACATACATATAAAAATATATATATATTTGTAGCGATTGGTTTATTCAATAAATCACATTCATATTGTTCGTTATGATTAAAAATCTTTGATGGTAAATGTTTGAAAATATTCGCAAAATCAACAGTTTCCAATTATCCAGTTTCTACTATATTTTGTGCTTATTTATATTAAAAAAAAAAACAAAAAAAAATGTAAGCAGAGACAACAAATCAGAGAAAAAATATTAACAATATAAACAAAAATCAACAATAGAAAAAACACAAACATACAGAAATATCTAAATATATATTTATTTATAAAAATATATATATATATACATATATATTTATAAATATATAGTATGTGTTTTCGTACGACGTGTGATTTTGTCTCTGTGTACTCTAGGAAAAAAGACAATAAAATAAAACTACAAACACGTTAGGCAAATTTTGCTGATAACTTGAAATAAAGTAAAAAAAAAACAATAACTACAAATAAAAGAAAAGAAAAAAAACAAAAAGAAAACGAAAAAGAAAAAGAAAAAAAACCTATAATAGAATTTGTAAAACCCTGCGGTTTAATACCCTGTTCTTAGTTATTAGCATTAACATTTTTATATTATTTGTTTCTATAATAATTTCATTTTAATAATCAAATTTTAAGCGAAAGTAGATCCGAAAGGTTTTTTTTTTGTAAATCTAAAAACTGTTGGTATATTTTTTATAAACTGGAAAACCTTTTTACAGGGTAGCAGAAGGTGCAGAAAAGCGGGGCGAAATGGCGAGAAATAAATAAATAAAATATAGAAATAAAATTGAAGTAGCAGAAGTAGAAGCAGAAACTGATAAAATTGAAGAAAGAAAGAAAAGCAAAAATAGTGGAGGAGGGGGAGGGGGGGTGTGGCGGGTTAAGGGCGGCAAAAACTTAAATTCAAAGACTGTGTGCGTTAGATAAAAACTATTTCCGTCAAATAAATGCGAATCAAACAATGGAAATACAAAAACAAAAACAAAAAAGAAAATTTAAAAAAAAACCATACAAACAAAATATATATTACTTATGTACATACATACATACTACATATATATGTATGTACATACATAAGTATATAAAAATATACAGAAAAGTACAAGAAAGTAATTGTATGTTTTTTTTTTTTTAGTTTTTATGTACTAAATGTTTTTACAAGCATTACATTATCTTTGGGATATGTAATCGGTAACATTATAGTATATTGTACGTATTGTGGCATAACGATATCGGACATATTTCAAATAATTGATAAAAATAATCAATGCATTACCTATTGTCAATCGTCATAGAAAACTGTTGAAAAGTGTATCATAAAGTTATAAATTATTGATTCTTGATCAATTAATTTTATTTAGGTATTTTTGTATGTACCATATGTACATACATATAGTAGTAACATACATTTTTGTACTCATATTGCTAAACAATTCGATTTTAAATTTGAGAAAGAGAGAGAGAGACAGCGGGAAAGAGAGAGAGAGAGACAGCGGGAAAGAGAGAGAGAGAGAGAGCCTGTTACATACACACTTTTATAAAACAAAAAATCACACTTGGAGATTTGCTCGAAAAATATTATCCCATTTTTTGAGTTGTGTCCCTGTTTTTTATGTTTTGAAGTAAATGCATCCGGATTTTGAAAAGAACAAAAATAATCAAAATCGCAAATTCATGATTTAATAACAAAACAAAATACATAAAATATTTTGTGCTGAATTCAATTATTTATTTTTGTTTTTCTGCCAATAGATTATATATTATATATGAAATTCATTTCAAAAAAAGAAAAACTCTTAAAAAAGAAATAAACCTTTGTTTGCACATTATTTAAAATGAAACAAAAAGTCTTTGGGAAAATAAAGAAATTGTAATTGTTTTTATTTTTTGTTTAATTTTTTTTTAACAGTTTGTTCAATTGTAGTTAAATTTGCTTTTTGCTCAGTCAATCAAGACTTTCTAAAATAGTTGAATCATAAATTTAATTATATTTTCATTTTGAAAAGTTTTAAAAATAAAATGAACACTGATTTTATGAGAATATATGTATATGTTTAATTAGTTTGTTTTTTTTGTTAAGTTTTTTAGGGCTTTTAAATTAAGTTAAATGCAACAAAAACAGTTTTCCAATTCGATGTGACTTTTAACTATTTTCGTGATTTGTTTGAAGTTGAGCCTTACGTTGGTTAATTATTGAATCCTAAGGAAGGGATGGTGAAAAGGATTTTAAGGCAAGAATAGAATTAAAAACTAGTTAAATGGGATAAGCATTTAAAAGACAAAGGGTCCTGGTATATGTATGTACATACATACATACATACATACATACAATATAGTATACACCTCGCATATACTGTAAATGCCAATAACTTGATGTTTCCCAAAATAAAATACCAACAAAAGCAACAAAGAAAGAGACGGAGATAGAGATTGAGAGAGGAGAAATGTAAGAAATAAATAAAAAAAAAGAAAAGAAAAAATAATAAAACAAAGCAAACATCGCCAGCAAAATAAAGTTGAACAAAAAACATTTAATTTATTTACCCCGCCCATCAAGAGATCCTACTTGCTCTGGTCCTGGCTGGCAGTTGTCGGCTATGTCCTTAGTCCTTTGCCTCTTGTCATGCTTCCCCCCCACCCCACCCCACCCTTCTTCCACAGCAATTTCCTCACACTCTGCCATCGACTATATACATATACCATTGTCCCTTTTAAGGTAGAAGGAGAAAAAAAACTTCTCGTTTTACTGTTGCTCGGTTTTTGCCTTTTTGGCGGGGACAGAAAAACTATGAGCAAAAAGAAGAAAATGCAAAAAAAAAAGAAAGGAAAAATATATAAAAATAAAGTAAAAATACTAAAACACACAAAAAACAACAACAACAACAAAAACAAAATAAAAAAAAAAACACAAAAAACAAGCAAGCAACCGAAAACTGAAACTGAACTTTACATGAGGCATGCAAAGGAAAGACGCAAAAAGGAACAACAGCAAAAACTTCATTTATACTTTGCACTGAGCAAAATAACAAGTGGCCAGAATACAAAAAAAAACAACAAAAACAAAATAAAACAACAAAAACAAAACATAACAAAAAACATTAAAAAAAAAACTGAAAAAGAAAATAAAATCCCCAAGACCAAAACCCAAAGCCAGAGTCACAGTGGAAGCGCTCTGTTGGCTATCTTATATACCCTATAAAAGCGTAGCTAGCTAAGCATAGCCGAATAATAAAACCTTTTTGTTCATACAATACATACCCTATCAAATTGTATATCTCCCAACAAGATTATTAATCATAATAATTTACAAATTTATATATTAAGAACAATTCGTTAAATTTTTGCACAATTTTTATAAAAAGAATATACAATATTCGTTATGAATTGCAAAATTATAATATGGAATTTTCATTGTTGTGTGTAGGTGGTCAGTTTTTTTTTTTCTTCTTGTATTTAATTTTTTTCTTATTTTTATTTTTATTTTTATTTTTGGTGTTTTATCCTCGTATATTATATAAGTCAGTAATAGTATATACACATGTGCACATATGCGTCTACATACATACTAGAGTACTGCACGATTACGTTCGTTTGCAGCAGCTTTCAAAATATCCGAAACACCGATTCGTTTGATACCGAC